>CAUYQV010153852.1:0-57867 GCA_963574575.1 Galagoides demidoff
GATAATCCAGCTTACCGTTAGTAGGTCAGAAACCACCCTCAGTTTAAAAAGTCCATAGAATGGCTCGGCGCCTGTGGCTCAAGTGGCTAAGGCGCCAGCCACATACACCTAAGATGGTGGGTTTGAATCCAGCCTGGGCCCACCAAACAACAATGATTGCTGCAACCGGAAAAAAAATAGCCAGGTTTTGTGGCGGGCGCCTGTGGTCCCAGCAACTTGGGAGGCGGAGGCAGGAGACTCGCTTGAGCCCAGGAGTTGGAGGTTGCTGTGAGCTATGCCACAGCACTCTACCCAGGGGGACAGCTTGAGGCTCTGTCTCAAAAAAAAAAAAAGTCCATAGAATTACATGTTATTTCTAAGATCAGTACAAACTTAGCTCTAAGACACACACACCTTATATGAAATCTATTCATCTAATTCACCCAATACATAGTTATCGAGGGCTTATTATGTGCCAGGTCTTCCTTGCCTTTAAAAAAAATTCTAACAGAAAGTAAAGATTCCTGTATACAAAAATCCTCCACCAACTAAACTCTTAATAAAACATTAGTTCTAAGGACCAGGGGCAGTGGCTCACACCTGTAATCCCAGCACTCTGGGAAGCTGAGGTGGGCAGATTGCTTGAGTTCAGGAGTTTGAGACCAGCTTGAGCAAGAGCAATACCCTGTCTCTAAAAATAGATGGGCCAGGCATTGTGGCAGGCACCTGTAGTCCCAGCTACTTGGGAGGCTGAGGCCAGAGAATCGCTTGAGCCTAAGAGTTTGAGGTTGCTGTGAGCTATGATGCCATAACACTCACCCTCAGGGTGACTGAGTAAGATGCTATCTCCAAAAAATAAAATAAAACATTAGTTCCAGACCAGCGGTTCTCGACCTGGGGTCATGACCCACAGGAATTGTATTAAAGGATCCCAGCATTAGGAAGGTTGAGAACCACTGTTCTAGACTATAAACATTAGGGTTTTTAAAATTTTATTTATTTTTTTGTTTTGAGACAAAACCTCAAGCTGTCTCCCTGGGTAGAGTGCTGTGACATCACAGCTCACAGCAACCTCCAACTCCTGGGCTCAAGCGATTCTCTTGCCTCCACTTCCCAAGTAGCTGGGATTATAGGTGCCCAGCTATTTTTTGGTTGTAGCCATCATTGTTATTTGGCAGGCCCGGGCTGGATTTGAACCCACCAGCTCAGGCATTTGTGGCTAGTGCCTTAGCTGCTTGAGCCACAGGCTCTGAGCTTAAACATTAGTTTAAATGAATCCAGTTTGTTGATTCAAAATAAACATATCTAGCTTAATTCCTGTAGCTCAAGCAGCTAGGGTGCCAGCCAGGTACACTGGAGCTGGTGGGTTCAAATCTAGCCCGGGCCCACCAACCAATGACAACTACAATTTAAAAATAGCCAGGTGTTGTGGCGGATGCCTGTAGTCTCAGCAACTTGGGGGACTGAGGCAAGAGAATTGCTTAAGCTTGGCTCGGCACCTGTGGCTCAATCGGCTAAGGCGCCAGCCGCGTACACCTAAGGTGGTGGGTTCAAATCCCCAGCCTGGGCCCGCCAAACAACAATGATGGCTGCAACCAAAAAATGGCCGGATGTTGTGGCGGGCGCCTGTGGTCCCAGCTGCTTGGGAGGTGGAGGCAGGAGACTCGCTTGAGCCCAGGAGTTGGAGGTTGCTATGAGGTGTGATGCCATGGCACTCTACCCAGGGGGATAGCTTGAGGCTCCGTCTAAAAAAAAAAAAAAAAAAAAAGAATTGCTTAAGCCCAAGAGTTTGAGGTTGCTGTGAGCTGTGATGCCACAGCACTCTACTGGGGGCAACGTAGTAAGACTCTGTCTCAAAAAAAAACAAAAAAACAAAAAAACAAAATAAAATAAACATTTCTGAGCATCCACTATGTACCAGGCACCTTCATAGAAAGAATTTAGTGAGTAAAGTCAAGTAATTAAAAGACTCTTGATTTAAACATTAAATAAATTAAAAGTTGGTTCTAGAAGAGAATCTGAATAACACCTAAATAAATTCATTCAGTTTACTAGCTATTTTCTGGGTATTTTCTACATGTAGGCAGTCAGAGAGCTTCTGCCCTCATAGATTTAATATCAATGTGAGGGAAGTAAATTTAATCAAGTAATCACACAAGCAAACATCACAAAGTGTGGTAGGCAGAGTGTTATGAGAGCCTGTTGTGTACTCATTCTTTGCCCCTTGTCTTTTCAGCAAAGTGGAGGCTGCCTACCTCCGAGGCCACATCAATGACTCCCAGGCAGCCCCTGCCCCACTCCTGCCTGTCTATGAGCTAGATGGAGCACCCACGGCTGCCCAGGTGCTGATCATGGGCCCTGATGACTTCATTGTGGCCATGGTTAGGTATGCCTGGAACAAGGGATCCTCTGAACCAGCAGGGAGGTGGGGACTGTGTGAAGGTGAAGGCAGGCACATGGCTCACCTGACCACATCTTTGTCCCTAGCTCCCTGAACCAGCCCTTTGGCAGTGGCCTCATCACCCCCTCGGGAATCCTGCTCAACAGCCAGATGCTGGACTTTTCCTGGCCCAACAGGACTGCTAACCACTCTGCACCCAGCCTGGTAAAGTCTTACTTTCCTCCCCTGCTGGGGACCCTGAGGCTAGCAGGTGCAGTGGTATGGCTGTGCCTTTTGCTCTATTTTCTCTAGGGTCTTTTTTTTTTTGTGAGATGGAGTCTCACTGTGTCACCCTGGGTAGAATGCTATGGCATCATAGCTCACAGCAACCTCAGACTCCTGGGCTCAAGTGATTCTCTTGCCTCAGCCTCCTGAGTAGCTGGGTCTATAGGCACTTGCCACAACACCCGGCTATTTTTAGAGGTGGGGTCTCATTCTAGCTCAGGCTGGTCTTAAACTTGTGACCTCAGGGAGTCCACCCTGCCTAGGCCTCCCAGAGTGTTGGAATTACAGGTATGAGCCACCGCACAGGCCTTTTAGGATCTTTTATTATAAAGAAAAGAAGCCTAAACAAGATGTTCACTTCATCTGCAGTCCTGCTAAGTCTGGGTTGTGGAGCCTAGTGAGTCCAAAGAACCCTCATCCCATCTGTCACTGTCTGACTTTGTGACCTGGAGAAAGTCTTACCTCTCTTTGGGCATTTTCTTCACCTATGCAATGAGGGTATTGCCCCCATTTGATGTTTAGGCCACTTTCTAATGCTAGTGGTCTGTTACTGCATGATGCTGAGCTAATGGGGCTCAGCCCTATGGCTAGACATCGAAGAGGGACACAGGAGGGGGGATGTAGGAATTTTTGTAGATGGAGATCAGCACTCATATATCCTGCAAGCTGGGGGCCTGGCTAGGCAGAGACACACAGAGGTATTCAGGGTGGGGATTAGTCTTTCTTCCCCACTGCCATCTTTCCTGGCTTAGTCCTTTCCCCTGCCGCCCATAGCAGCCCAATAGCTCTACATACCACTTCCCTTATCCTCCTCAGCCATCCAGGAATCCTGCCTATTTTACAGATAACATGCTGTTGTCCAGGAAGGGACCAGTCTCCCAGGAAAACTGGGCCTATGGAAGATGTAAAGGAAGGAGAAGGGTTGGAAGGGTGGTGGAGTGACCCTTTCCATATCTTGCCCCAGCCCATATCCCCCTTGTCTCTGTCCTTTAACAACAGGAAAATTCGGTGCAACCTGGGAAACGGCCACTCTCTTTCCTGCTGCCCACTGTGGTCCGACCAGCAGAGGGGCTCTGTGGGACCTACCTCGCCCTAGGAGCCAATGGAGCTGCTCGGGGCCTCAGTGGACTGACCCAGGTAAGGTTTCTTCCATGACAGCTCTTTTGTAGCCAAGAGCCAAGCTGTGGTCTGGGCTGAAGAGGTTCTATATATCTGTGGCTTGTTTTTATCTCTTATGTAGCAATCATGAGCTGAGGCTGCTTTGTGCCAGCCCTATCCTAGGCAAAGGGAATGTGGGCTGCAACTGGGTTTCTTAGTGAAAATGGAGCTTTGATGCTCCCTGTCTTCCTAGGTTGCCAGATCTAGAATTAAAAAGAGATATAGCAATTGGGCTGCCTGGGTTCTTTCAACCTCAAGTCCCATTATCCCTCACCGCGCATCTGAATAGACAATCAGTGCTCTTTAGGGTCTGATTTTGAAAGGAAGGGCCTATTACTCTCCAGAACAACTCAAAACAGTTCTAAGACTGTCTTGAGAACCTGATATATGTGCCAGGCACATATTTGGCCAGATAGTGAATTAACTATCCTGAGCTTTGGCATCTGACACCCCTAGGTTCCAGCCCAAGTGCTATCAGTTCCAGCCATGTGATGCTAGGGATTCACTTAACCTCTCTGAACCTGTCTCTTCATTTATAAAACAGAAATAATAACAATAGCTAACATTTAAGTGCTAGGCACTGTGTTATACATATTAACCCTTTTAAGCATCCCAACTCTGGAAGGAATCTTATTTCTATTTTATAGATAAGGAGACTGAAGTCCAGAGAGATTAAGAAGTTTAGTCAAGGCCAGGCACAGTGGCTCACGCCGGTAATCCTAGCACTCTGGGAGGCTGAGGCAGCCTGAGCTCACGGATTCAAGACTAGCCTGAGCAAGAGCAAGACCCCGTCTCTAAAAATTGCCAGGCATTGTGGCAGGTGGCAGGCGCCTGTAGTCCCAGCTACTTGGGAGGCTGAGGCAAGGGGATCACTTGAGCCCAAGAGTTTAGATTTCTGTGAGCTGTGGCACCATGCCCTCTATCAAGGGCAACAAAGTAAGACTCTGTCTCAAAACAAAAGGAAGTTCCATCAAGTTTCTTCAGCTTGTAAGAGTGGGCAGGCAGTTCATTCAGTTCCAGAGTCTACTCACACTCCTAACTGCTAAGCTAAAACTACCTGCATTCTGCCCTAGACCACCCCTAGGTATTAACTGTGTCTTGTCCAGAGAGAAAGGAGAGGACCCCTGGGCTAGATTACAGGACTGGGTGCTAATAGTGCCTCTTTTCTGGCTTATTCTAAACTCTGGAGTGAATCATTATCCTTTTTTGGCCCTGAGTTTTCCCCCTCTATGAAGTAGGGACCTTCATCCCAAGCTTGCCTGTCTTCTGGGGCTGTTGAGAGGCTCAGATGACACCTTTGGTGTAAGGGTTCCAGACACTAAGGAGTTGGGACCAAGGGTGAGAATCAGGAAGTCCTGAATCATCATCTCAAGACAGCCCTGATTTTTTCTGCCCCTTGGCTACCCACAGGTTCTGCTGAATGTCTTGACCTTGAACCGTAACCTGAGTGACAGCCTGGCTCGTGGCCGCCTGCACCCGGACCTGCAGTCCAACCTTCTGCAGGTGGACAGTGAGTGCAGAACAGAGACCCCATAGGGTGGGCACAGTGGCAGGTGGAGAAAAGAGCAACCACTAAGAGTGCTCCTGCCTCCACCAGCATCCATCCCCTACCAGTAAAAGTTTGGTTTTTTTCGACAAATTCCTACTGAAGCAATTAATGTTTGGGGATTAGAACCAGTCTTGCTAGCTTAGCGCCTGTGGCTCAAGCAGCTAAGGCGCCAGCCACATACGCCTGAGCTGGCGGGTTCGAATCCGCCTGGGCCCACCAAACAACAATGACAACTATAACCAAAAAATAGCCGGGTGTTGTGGCAGGTGCCTGTAGTCCCAGCTACTTGGGAGGCAGAGGTAGAAGAATCTTTTGAGCCCGGGAGTTGGAGGTTGCTGTGGGCTGTGATGCCACAGCACTCTACTCAGGGTGACAGCTTCAGGCTCTGTCCCAAAAAAGAAAAAAAAAAAAAAGAACCAGTCTTGCCATTTCCTGGCTGTGTGGCCTTGGGACATCCATTTCTCAACTCTGAACCTCAGTTTTCTCATTTGTAAAATAAGATACAGTTGTTCATTCTTCAAATCTTCATTTATTCAGCAGTTTACATTGAACACCCATTGAGTGTCAGGCATCAGCCTAGGTGCTAGGGAAACTGCATTTACAGGTAGACAGGAAAATAAGTAATCAAGGAAATGTGTGACAGTAAAGTAAGTGCTCTGCTGAACATTAAAGCAGGATGGTGAAATTGATTTAATGATCAGGGAAGTTTTTTCTTTAGTGACATTGAAACCAAGATCTGGAGAGTGAGAAACACCCCACCGTATAAAGAACTTGGGCAGAGCTTTGTAGGTCAAGGGAGCTAGTGCAAAGAACTCAGAGAAGGAGTGGGTTTGAGGAAAAAAAAGGAAACCAAAGTGACTGAGGATGAGATGAGATCAGACAGGAAAGCAGGGGCCAGATCTTAGACCTTATAGGTTATCATAAGGATGTGGATTTTCCTGTAAGAACCTCAAAGGCTTAATTTTAGATACAGCTTAATTTTGTAAATGAGAAAGTGTGTACACCTTTGAGGAGTTTTTAGTATAACAATCACTATACCATGCTAGTCCAAAAGAATACAGAATTGGAGTCAGGCACAGTGACTTACACCTATAATGCTAGCATGCTGGGAGGCCAAAGCAGGAGGATTGCTTGAACTCAGAAGTTCAATACCAGCCTGAGCAAAACGAGATCCCAGTCTCTACTAAAAAACAAAAAAACTAGCTGGGCATTATGGTGGACGCCTGTAGTACCAGCTACTTAAGAGGCTGAGGCAGGAGGATCACTTGAGCCCAGGAGTCTGAGGTTGCTGTGAGCAAGGCTGATGCCATGGCACTCTAGTCTGGGGTAATAGAGTGAAACTCTATCTCAAAAAAAAAAAAAAAAGAAAGAAAAAAGAATACAGAATTGATTAAAGAATAGTCCTGCCTGTTCAGGATTTTTTGAAAGAAACAGGCTCACAGAAGTTACAAATTAGTCAAAGATGAACTTGTAAGTCACAGGACTGAGATGAGGACATATACCTAGCTAATTACCAAAGACTCAATTCTTTATTGATACTTGGGAGGCTGAGGCAGAAGGATTGCTTGAACCCAGGAGTATGAGATTGCTATGAGCTAGGTTGATGCCATGGCACTCTACCCAGAGCGACAGAGTAAGATTGTCTCCAAAATAAAAAAAGGGAAATGAGATAAATTGAGAGAGGTAGCAAGGTCCCAGATGATGTTGGGCCATAGAGGCCTTGGTAAGGACTTTGAATTCTATTCTAAGACCCAAAGGTGTTGGAAGGTTTTGAACAAGGGAACTGGCAAGATCTGACTAATGTTTAAAAGGATCCCCTTGGCTACTGTGTGAACAGACTATAAGGAGGGCAGGACTGGAAGCCAGAAAAATAATTAGTAGACTATGCAGTGACCTTCAAGTAGTAAAGGCCAGTTTGCCTAGGCAGATGGAGATGAAGACCCCAGAGTCCTTTCTCCAATATTAAGAATGACTGTGTATTATCACTTACTGTATACAAGGCTCTGAGCTCAATGCTTTCTGTGTATTTTCTCCTTTGATCCCTGAAATAACTTCATGTTTTCATACAATTCCTATTAATATTTGAGGAGACTGAGGCTCAGAGAGGTAAAGCAATTTGCCCAAGATCATACAGCTCTTTGGTGAGCAACCAGGACTAGAACTTAGGTCTGACTATAGGATTTCTCAGCCAGTGCTTTAAATGCTCTTAATATGTGTATGTTGGTGGTTGGTTTTCAGGTGAGTTCACAGATGAAGAGATTGAGTTCCTGGAAGCCAGGGGTCACCATGTAGAGAAGGTAGATGTCTTATCCTGGGTCCATGGCAGTCGGAGAACCAACAACTTCATCATCGGTGTGAAGGACCCTCGGAGCCCAGATGCAGCTGGAGCCACCATCCTATAGAACAATGGGGTGGGGCAGGGTCTCTGCTCCCTAACTTTGCATGTTCCCAGAGTCCCTCCTTCTCCCAGGTTTGGTCTCAGGGGGACCCCAGGGATGCCCCAGATTAGGGGCCAGAGGAGATGCTTAGCAAACCTAATCCCAGGATAACTGGAAAATTCTCCATGAGGAGGCCTGTAGTGGTGGTGGTGGTGAGTGTCAGTATCCAAGACCAAGCAGGTAGGACCTCGAGGAGTCAGATTATTTGTCCATCTGTCTTCTCTCCTCCATCAGCCATGCTGGCCCTGAGCTTAGGGATGTGCTTGCAAACCCTTTGTGAGGGTCTTATAACCCCAACATCTCCAGACTGGCCTGACCTGGGCCTTGTCTTCCAGCTCCCTTCTCCTGTCCCCAGCCTCATTTCTTAAATGACTAGGAATTTTTTAATGGACCATCATGGGGAGAGGATGTTCCTCTCCTCTTCTCACTAGGTTGAGGTGGGGGCCTTGCATCTGGTGGTCCCCAGGGTGTGGGGTAGGGGTGGGGGTGGGGACCAGCTCAGGGGCTTCCATTTGCAAAGGGGAATTAAAGAAAGAATATTGCTTAACCATGGCTTTGGCTTGATTTATGTTTAACTGGGATGGTGGGTAGAAGTGGGACAGGAGACCTCAACTCACTCTGTCCCAGCAGCCCTGACTCCAAGACAAGCTGCAGTCAACTTTGTAGGAGCCATAGTAATATCTGCTGTCTATCCAAAACTTGTACTACTAGTAATAATTAATAACAATAACTATTCTTTTTTTTTTTTTAGACAGAGTTTCACTTTGTCGCCCTCAGTAGAGTGCTGTGGTGTCACAGCTCACAGCAACCTCCAGCTCTTGGGCTTAGGCGATTGTCTAGCCTCAGCCTCCTGAGTAGCTGGGAGTTACAGGCACCCGCCACAACACCCAGCTATTTTTCTGTTACAGTTTGCCCAGGGCCAGGTTGAAATCCGCCACCTTCAGTATATGGGGCTGGCACCCTACCCACTGAGCCACAGATGCCATCCAACAATAACTATTCTAGATAACATCTAGTCTTTATTACAAACGTCATGAGGAAGGTACTAATCTTTTTAACTTCCTTTTTTTTTGTTTTTTGAGACAAATTCTCACTCTGTCACCCTGGTAAAGTGCTGTGCCATCATAGCTCACAGCAACCTCAAACTCTTGGGCTCAAGCAATCCTTTTGCCTTAGCCTTTCAAGTAGTTGGGACTTTAGGCACCCAGTACAATGTAATTTTTCAATTTTTTAGTAGATATGGGGTGTCACTCTTGCTCAGGTGGTCTCAAACTCCTGAACTCAGGTGATCCACTCACCTAGGCCTGCCAGAGTGCTAGGAACATGGTGTGAGCCACCGCGCCTGGCTGAAGGTACTAATCTTATTCCCATTTCAGTGATGCAAAACAGACAAAAAGAGGCTAAAGAACCTGTCTAAGGTTCTTCATTTCTTAAATGGGAAGATGAGAGTTCATTCTCAGGATGTCCAACTCCACCATCTGTGCTTTTAACTAATTTCACATCTGCTACTTGAACTATTTGTTACAAATTATCCTGTATATACAGTAGAACCTCTGTAAGTTGACCACCTGGGGGACTCTAACAAACTGGTCAACAGACAGAGGTGGTTAACATAAGGAACTAAGCCTTAGTACATGTAATGGATGTCCAGTCTATAAAAATTAGGTCAACTTAAGGAGGTGGTAAATGTAGGGAGGTGGTTAACTATAGAGGTTCTACATCTCAGATAATAAGTCCCCTTTATAGATGATGTCATTCAGGCATCCATCCATCCATCCAATATATTCCAAGCACTTTGTTAGGCACTGAAGATTTAGCACTGAGACAGACTATTTTTTATAGATTGACAGTCTATGGGGGAAGTAAAACATTAAGGAAATAAGCACACAGATAATTAGGGCAATTGACATCACAATAAGCCCTATGAGGGATAATATGTATAGCAACAAGCTAACTAGTTTGGGAATCAGCAAAAGCCTCCCTGCAAAGGTTGTGAAGATGAGTAAAATTGGATCAGATGGGCTTGGCGCCTGTGGCTCAATCGCCTAAGGCGCCAGCCACATACACCTAAGGTGGCAGTTCGAATCCCCAGCCCGGCCCACCAAACAACAATGATGGCTGCAACCAAAATATGGCCAGGCGTTGTGGTGGGCGCCTGTGGTCCCAGCTACTTGGGAGGCGGAGGCAGGAGACTCACTTGAGCCCAGGAGTTGGAGGTTGCTATGAGCTGTGATGCCATGGCACTCTACCCAGGGGGATAGCTTGAAGCTCCATCTCAAAAAAAAAGACATACTGCTGTCAGATTAGGTGTGGACAAAAGAATTATACCAGGCTTATGAATGAGTATCACTCAAGAAGGATCCCTGACTCAAATTGCTTTGCGATTTTCTCCCTACTCTCTGTCCCCTTTAAAGAAACAAACTGGAGATTATGTAGCTGAGGCCTTATGGGTGGGATTTAGGCAGGAAAGAAAATAGGGGGTTCCAATTACGAGGCTTCTGCTTAAAGAAAAACGCAGAGCCTGCAAAGTGGGATACAAATGCCCAACGGATTTAAATTAAATTAAGTGTTTAAGGCATAGATTATGTTTATGTAAATTCCTGCTCTGATTAACTAACCATCTACCCTGAACCAAAATAGCTGCTTAGGAGAATTTCTGGGGGATGGAACCTTGGATGCAGTGTTGAGAGGCAGTCTTCTGCACTGTCTCCAGTCTGGGTTAAGGGGTCTCCACCCCGGTGCCGGCTCCCAGATGTTTGTCCATCACAGCATTTTACTGCATTGTCAGTTTTTGCTGGTCAGTCTCCTGGGCTGGGCTGTGAGCTTGCTGAGGGCAGTGACATCCTTTTTAACATCCATAGTCTTAGGTCCTGAAAACATCGCCTGTGCCCCCAGGTGGGTGGGTGGTTGTTTACTGAATGAATGTTGAAAGATGGACCTTACTGACGTCCTTGATGGAAAAGCCAAGCTAAAAAACCGGGTCTGTGACTCTGCAGAAAGACTGTCTCAAAAAAGCTTTGTTGGTACAAAGGGGGTTGTTTTTAAGATGATATTTAAGATGTGTGTGATTAGTTTAAAGAAGAAAGACCTAGGGTAACGGGAATATATTTTATGCTATCTAGGCAGATCTCTTAGCTACAGGATATTTTTGTATGTCTTTTTTACCCTGAAGAATTTTTCCTGCCCTTCCTTTTGCTTTCTGCGTGTTATTTTCTGCCTCCAGCAACTAACAGTAAGATGTGGAACGGGGCTGGGGAAGACCTCAAAAAAATCTGAATCCTTGTGTATCAAATCTTGTTTATGCTCCTTCCTCTTTTCCTCAACCTCAAATCAACAGATGCTTCTAGTCTGGGACCCTAGGGGAGTTCTCAAGGTCATGTATCCTGTTTCTTTTAATAGAGTTGCAGCCTGACTAAGGTAAGAATTAGCTTCCTTTGCGGCCTTTCTATTCTTTAATTGCTTGTTCTTAACGCTTTAATCAAACGTCTTGCTTTAATTTTTCCTCGTCCTGCAGCCTTTGGCTTATGTCTAGCCACAAAATGTTCCATTTTGTATATGTTTTAAAAAGTGGACCACAGGAGGAAATATTTTATCTGAAGAGAACATTATAGTTTGAACCACTTAAGATTGCAGAACCAAATAGTCTGCAGTAAGAGTCAATCACAAAACACAAAGAACACAGGCACAGCTTTAACAGAAAAATTTAAAAATGAATCCTCATAATAGAAACACAAGTTAAATGTGTCCCTTCAGGGTATGGAACTGTGGAATTGAATCTCATTCCTTTCACTGGCTTCAGGCATGCCCCCTACCTTGGAGTTCTCTGGAAGGAATGCCAAATTAAAAAAAAAACCAGAATCTAAAAAAATGGTCTTTATTGTGAATGGCACTATTGTCTACCTTAAAAATGACAAGAGATTATTTAAAGAACTACTGTGAACTAATAGGTGACTTTGTCAAATTCCTAAGATACAAGGTCAACCTGTGGGAATCAACTGCATTTCTATATATATATATCAGCAATAAATAATTGGAAATAATTTTTTAAAATGTATCATTTCTAACAGCATCAAAATCAAGAAATGCTTAGGGATAACTATAAAGAAGTCTGTGCAAGGTTTGTACGATTAATGAGAGAAATCTGAGAAGACCTATCCATGTGGAGAAGTATACCATGTTTATGGATTAGAAACTAAATACTGTGAAGGCATCAGTTCTCCCCCAAATTTATCTATAAACGTAATACTTTCAATGAAAGCCCAGTAAATATTTTCTTTATAAAAGCCAAGATGTTATTCTAAAATGTAAGTGAAAAGCAAAGGACCTAGCTCAACTGAAATAATTTTAGGGAACAGCAAAATTGGAGGACTCACACAACCTGATTTTTAGACTTACTTTAAAGCAAGACAAATAAGACAGTGTGGTATTGATGAAAAGGGATAGACGTTTGGGCCAACGGAACAGAATACTGAGTCCAGAAATGGATCCACACTTTACCCGGTCAGTTGATTTCCAACAAGGCTACTGGGATAATCAATACATAAGACATAATCCTTTCAGCAGAGGGGGCTGGAACAACTGAAGAGCTGTGTGTTGAACAAAAGAAAAGAAAAAAAAAAGAAACAAATTCAACCCTTACTTAGCACCATATGTAAAGATTAACTCGAAATAGATCATAGACCGAAGTGTAATAGCAAAAAGTATAAAACTTCTAGGAGAAAACAGAAGAGAAATTACAGGGTGTCCCAAAGGTCACCATACATATTTGCATAGCTAAAATAGGAAATGGGCTCGGTGCCCGTGGCTCAGTGAGTAGGGCACTGGCCACCTACAGAGAGGCTGGTGGGTTCGAGCCCCGCCTGGGCCTGCTAAACAACAATAACTGCAACCCAAAAACAGCTGGGTGTTGTGGTGGGCGCCTGTAGTCCCAGCTACTTGGGAGGCTGAGGCAAGAGAATCACTTAAGCCCAAGGGTTTGAGGTTGCTGTGAGCTGTGACACCACAGTACTCTACTCAGGGTTTCAGAGTGAGACTCTGCCTCAAAATAAAATAATAAATAAAAGTAAGAAATTAAAATGAAAATGAGAAATGGTAGCTAAACATACCTTTATTTGAAACCTTAGCTTAGGCAGAGGTTTGTTTATCTAGGACATAAACATGAACCATAAAAGCCATAAAGGAAAGCATAGATAAATATAAGCTTCTCATTTGAAGTTTCTTCCTGCAAATTACATTGTTTAGAGACTATAAAGTCACACACAGGGAGAAAATACTTGCAAAGCACACATATGATGAAAGATAAATCTTACAGTTCATTAATCAAGAAAACATACACAACCAGCCAAAACTGGGTAAAGACTTGAATAGATGCTTCACTAGTGAGCCATGGTTTACATACATACGAAAAGATGCTCAACACCATCAGCCATTAGGAAAATAAAAGTGAAAACCACTACACACCTGTTAGAATAGCTAAAATCAACAACACTGACAATACCAAGTGCTGGCAGGTTGCAGACAAACAGAACTCCTAATGCATTGTTTGTGGAAATGTAAATACCTGCACTTTGGAAAACAGTTTGACGGCTCCTGCTAAGTGAAATACACACTTAGCATGCCAGTATTTTCCTAGGATTGCCGTAACAAAGTAGCACAAAGTGGGTGGCTTAAGACAACAGAAATTTGCATCATACACTTCTGGTGACTGCAAGTGTGAAATGAAGGTGTCTGTGGGGGTTCTGCTCCCTTTGGAGCTTAGAGGTGAGTTCTCAGCCTTGCTCCTTCCAGCTTCTGATGTTTGCCTGCCATCCTTGGCTTGTGGATGCGTCACCCTAATCTCTGCCTCTGTTGTCACACGGCCGTATTTTTTCCACGTGTCTGTGTCTCTTCTCCCTTTCTTATGAGGACACTGGTCATACCAAGCTAAAGGACTCACTCTGCTCTAATATGAGCTCATCTTAATTAATTACATCTGCCATTATTTTATTTCCAAATAAGGTCACATTTTGAGGTACTAGGGGTTAGGGTGGCAACGTATCTTTTTTGTAGAGGGGACAAACAGAATTTAACCCATAATACCATACAAGCCAGCAAGGTATTTACCAAAGAGAAATGAAAACATATTCTCACAAAGACCTAATAGCAGCTTGGTTTGTAGTCACCCCCAGTTGAAAACAAGCCGAGCAGTCCATCTATTGTAAACCGATGAATCGGGAACATCATCTGATGGAACACCAGTTGGACATATGATAAAAAGAACAAACTACTGGATATACCCAAGAACACTGATGACTCTCAGGAGCGTTATGTGTTGTGAAGGAAAAGACAGTATCATTTCTCCCTCATTCTGGAAAAGGCAAAACTATGGGGCGAAAATCAAGAGTCGTAGTTGAAGGGTATAGGTGTGGTGTCCAGAGATGAAGATGGAACTGAGCGGAGATGTTCAGACCAGGTTTATTGAAAGGGCTGTCCAGCCTGGACAGTCTGACCAGCCAAAGGTGGTGTCTGCCCCTGGGGGCAGTTAGAGACCCTTTTACATGGGGCCATAGTGGGTGGGCAAATTCCATGGCTTGCCCAGGAAGTTAGGGTCCTTTGTTGCTATCTTTAGGGGTGGAGCTAACCAGATCCTTTGTGTCTTTGTCTTGGAGGAGGAAGGGAAAGTGTTAATGTGTGGCTGTGTTAGGCCCCCCAACAGTAGTTGCTGTGTGATTGAGGGTAAGGGGGAAAGGGTTCACCACAAAAGGAAGCCAGTCAACTTTTTCAGGGGTTGAAATAGTCTCCGTCATAATTGTAGCAATGATTACACCACTATATTACAAAGAGTAAATTTTACTGTATGTGAATTGCACCTCAAAGAAACATTCACAAAAATTCTTAAATACCACAATGTTGAAAACTAGAAAGACTTTTATAAAAAAGACCTAAGTTTCTTTGAGATTCAAAGAGTGAATGAACACACCAAGGTTCACTCCAGGCCAGCAGTTCTCAACTTGTGGGTCGCAACCAATGAAAATACATCCTGCATGTCAGATATTTACATTACAATTCATAACAGTAGCAAAATTCCTGTTATGAAGTAGCAGCAAAAATAATTTTATGGTTGGGGGTCACCACAACAGGAGGAACTGTATTAAAGGGTCACGGCATTAGGAAGGTTGAGAACCACTGCTCTAGGCAATCTATATGTGAACTGTACTCATTTGAAGAATCATAGTTCTTAACAAAGATTCCATATTAGGGATAACTTAAATTAGTTAAAAAAAATCAAGAAAATTTGAAAACAAAATGAAGGAAAAGTGAAGGAAATCTCCAAAGATTTTTAGAGAATGGTGTTTTGATGATCTCAGGTCCAGTTAGGTCAAGTGCATAACTCAGGCTGTCTTTGGTATCTCCCTAAATCATTCCCTCCTTCTTAGTTCTTTTCTCCTGACGGCCCTTTCCTAGACATGTCTGGGTTCTGCCTCTCCTACCAGGACTGGCTCTCGGATTACATCTGTCTGTGGCTCTGGGCTCACAGTTTCACTTTTGCCTGAACTCAAAGGTAGACAACTACTTCCACCTTTCAACAATCTGAAGAAGCCATGAGGGGTGAAATCATGATACTACCTTGAGCTTCAAATGATAGAATATACAATTTTATATAAACCAATATGGTTGTTTTTTTTTTTTTAAAGACCATGTCTCCTAAATGGCTTAACATTTTGTGAGCAAGACTGGGGCTCCCTGCCACTTCTTTTTCAAGTTTGAGAGACGTGTGTCCTCCCCGGGGAACTAAATCCATAAGGACCCCAACCCAACCTTCTCTTTGCAGACACTCTTGTTGCTAGCAAGGTACATAACAAGAATCACATGCCTGTCTCAACAGGAAGGTTGGTTTCCTGAGTCTTTAATTCACAGTGAAAAGCAGGGCATGACCTTCCCAAAATATCCCAGTTAGGCTGATTTCCTGTTCCTTCCCTCCTACCCCTTTCTTATCTATGATTAGTTCTTCCTCTTCGTCTTTTTTTTCTTCTTTTTTCCGCATTTTTTAATTGATCCTTCTTTCCTTTCTTCTCTTCTTCATCCTGTTCTTATTTTACCCAACTGCCCGCTTTGTTTTTATTTTATTTTGCTTTCTTTACTCTCATTAACCGACTATCATGTTGGCCCGTCTCTGTCATTGTTGTTCTTGATTCAGAAAAGTTTTATGTTCTTTGATAAGCCTGAAAGAAAGTCTGCCACACACTTGCTAATAGTATGCCCGCTGGGCTTTCCACTTTTTTATACCAGGCTGACCTAGGCAACGGAACAATGCCTTTTATCGGCCTCTTGGTGTGATTCCACCTCATGCATATTCATTTGCGACCTCATTAGTAGTCCCCCGGGCTTACTTTATGTCACTGGGAGAGTGCTGAGAATGGTGGAAATCTCAGTGACAACAACAACCCTTGTCATTTCATTTGCCATGGTATTTTTGAAGCATGAGTTTCTAATAGCTCCATAGAACTGCTAATCAGATTGTTTTCCTATATAGAAAACAGAGTCTTAAGAACAGTCATTCTGCAAACGTGCAATGGCCCTAAGTTCAGATTTATTGCAATTTCCAATAAAGACACACAGTTCTGCCCACAAGCAGATCAGAATTATTTTTTTTCAAAAGCACTGTCCTTAAAAATCTTTCTTTATCACAAGAAAGCAGATAGCCAATGTCCTCAATACTAATATGAAGCCAGTGGACAATCTAATTCACCCCCACGCAGAAGAAAAACTCATGGAGGTAGGGGGAGCCAGGGAGAAGGGAGGAGGATTTGGGGTGCTCCCACCAAATCGGCACAAATGTGGGGGTGTATGGCGTACCTTTTGGGTGTAGGACATAGCTGCAAGAGGGACCCTACCTAACAAATGCCAATATTATGATTTGGTCATTTGTACCCTCACATTAACCTGAGATTTAAAAACAATCTTTCTTTAACACAACAAAGAAATACCTAACCTCTTTTAGAATGTTTTAAAATAATTATCATAAAACATTTGAGTGAATAAAATACTAATCTAAGTTTTGGGGATTATTTCATATAATTGAGAAGATGATACCTTAAGTAATTCTATTATTCTGGTTTTGGTTTTTCTTTGAGACAGAGTCTCAAGCTGTCGCCCTGGGTAGAGTGCTGTGGTGTCACAGCTCACAGCAACCTCAAACTCTTGGGCTTAAGCAATTCTCTTGCCTCAGCCTCCCAAGTAGCTGGGAGTATAGGCATGCGCCACAATGCCTAGCTTTCTTTCTTTTTTTTTTTTTTTGGTTGTAGTTGTCATTGTTGTTTGGTAGGACCTGGGCTGGATTCGAACCTGCCAGCTCCTGTGTATGTGGCTGGCGCCCTAGCCACTGAGCTATAGGCACTGAGCCTATTATTCTGTTTTTAAATATAATTTGATAAATATCTAGCTCCAATGATGAACCTTTCATGCTGCTAAGTGCTGAAGAGATTAAAACATGTACTACTGCCTACCTTCAAGATTTACAGGGGAATTAGGGAAAAAAAGACATGTACAGAAAATTATCATATAGGGGAGATACATTTGTGACCTCATTGTGTATAGATACAAGTGCTTTCTTTTTAATCCCTCTCCCAAATCTAGTTCACGCCTTACAACACAAAGATACTTAAAATGTACACACATTTTCAGAAAGAAAAAAATGTATTAAATTGTAATACTTAACACATACTGGTAACATTTGTTATCTTGTATATCATATCTTGTATTTCTTATAATTGCAAAAGTCAAAGGTGATTCAAGGATTACAAATTTAATACAATTTTTTTCTTTCTTAAAATGTGCTACATTTGGGGGGCATCCTCTGTAAGTAATTTATAAATACTGTTATAAAAATCAAATAAAAGAAGCCCTCTGTCTACATTACAAAAGTTAGGGAAGGCCTGGTGAGGGGAGTCAGACTTAGCAGAAACTTAATTTATGGGCACAGTTTTAGCTTTGCTGTTGGAGGGGGTGTCGGCAACAGAGGTTCAGAGGTGGGAGGAAGCATGTTCACACCAAACTGGGGCAGACTGGCTGGAGCAGACGGTTCCCTTTGGGGAGGCCTGAGTCTAATGTCTTCTCAGTTTGGTCTTCTAAGACCAAAAAGGACATTCGTTAATTCTCTCACTACAGGGTCATTCATTTCTCCCATTTGTAAACAGCAAAAACAGAATAAAGGAAACCTTTCTGGGCCCCACATGTCCCTCAATCTACTACCCTTGATGAACTTGGCTCTGCTACCTGCCTTCAATTCCTCTCCTCCCATCCTTTCTTGAAATCACCCAGGTTGGGACTACATCACCTCACCGAGCCCTGCTTCCCGGTGACACTTGAGTTGGTACATACGAATTCCTGTCTCATGAGACCTGGCATGAGACCTGACCATGCTGCCATTTTGAAACCCTGGCCTTACCTGGTTCTTTCTTAGTATCTTCAGCTCGTTCCCAGCAGCTTCCTGACCGGTAAATGACAGGGTGGCCCAGGACACAGCACTCAGTTGCTCCCTTGGAGGTAAACACAGGCTCTGGCTGTTAGCATCACACATACCCCGATGGCCCTGGAGTTTGGAGCTGTAGCCTGGACCTTCCCACCTAGCTCTTAACCCATATCCAACTGCTTCCTCCTTATCTTCATTTGGGTGACTCGTGACACCTGACACCCATTGTCCCCCAAACTGAACTCCTTTCCCACAGTGGCTTCCCTCCACCTTCCCTTCTCTGAAAACAGGAGACGTCATCCTTCCAAGCCCTCAGGCCAAAAGCATTGAAGTCAGCCTTGGCTGTGTTTGTATTCCTATTGCACACACAATCCATTAGCAAATATGCTGGCTGTCCCTCCATAATATCACCACGTGACCATTTCTCAACCCAGCCCTCCCCTCCTGGGTGATGGCAGCAGCCTCTGGAGTCTGTTCTCAATGCAGCTCCTGGATGATCCTCTTAAAATGTCCTGTCAGAACAGGTCCCTCCTCTGTTCAGACGCCCCCAGTGGCTTCCAATCTTGCTCAGAGTGAAAGCCAGAGTCTCTGTTAGCCCGTAGGGCCCTCTGTGATCTGTGGCCCTCACCCAGCTCCAGGGCTGCCCTCATGGTCTGGCATCCACTCCTTCTGGCTCACGCCCTCAGCCATGCTGGCTCCTCGCTGTTCTTGAACTTAGCAAGCGAACTGACCTTGAGACTGCACTTGCTATTGTTCTAGCTGCCTAGATAGCCTTTCCTCCAGGCATCTGAGCAGTCAACTCCTTCACCTCCTTTAGCTGTTTGCTCAAATGCACTTGCTCAGAGAAACTGTCCCTTGCCACCTTCTTTGAAATGACATTCCTCCCACTTTCCATCCCCAGAGCATGGCAGTAGGGAATGCTGTCTGACATCCCATAAGCATTTCTAATTTTCTTCTTCCTTTCTGCCATCCTTTTTCCTTTTTGACTCTTTCTTCTAGAATCTACATCTTATACTGGCTGGGATATTTTTCTGATTGTTCAGGGATTACAACAGTGTCTGGCACAATGAATGTACTCACTAAAAATTAAATACATTTTTAAAATGAATAAACCCCCATTTTGCTGATGGGAAGACTGAGTCTTAGAGAAGTCGAATAACTTGACTAAGGTTACTCAGCTGGTAAAGGGGCAATATGGGCTATACTCATGTCCTTTGGTCTGTGGATCTAATTAATCACAATAATATTTAGCCCCTCTGATAGGCAAAATAAGCGTTCCTTCCTTTCTTTTTTATTTTCTATTTTATTTTAGTTTTTAATGACAGGGTCTCACTTTGTCATTCAGGCTGGAGTGCAGTGGCCTGATCATAGCTCACTGAAAACTCCTGGGCTCAAGTAATCCTCCTGCCTCTGCCTCCCAACTAGCTGGGGCTACAGGTGCCCACCACCATGCCTGGCTGACTTTTTTTCCCTTTATTTTACACAGACAAAGGTTATTCTCCAAAGCATTTTTAATTATATTATTCAATGACTTCTTTATGACTTGAAAAGTTTATGATTTCTTCCCATTATTGAGAGTTACAACTTGCTCAAAAATAAATAAGGATGATAAAAGAACATATTAATCCCAAACCCATGTGTTACTTTATAGATTACTAAGGGTTTTCTTTGGGGATTCATTTCCAATCTGAGAAGACAGATAAAATCAGTAATTGTTATTTATTATGCAATGTTGTAAAGCAAGTCAGTAAGAAAAGTTTCATGAAAGATGTCTCCAGGAGGGCGGTGCCTGTGGTTCAAAGGAGTAGGGCGCCGGCCCCACATGCCAGAGGTGGTGGGTTCAAACCCAGCCCTGGCCAAAAACTGGAAAAAAGAAAAGTCTTCAGGATCCTTCATGACTTAGTTCATCTATTTTCATTCTAAGCATCCAGAGAAAGTAGCTAATTTGGGCATAATTATCCAGACATAGGTTTTGACGATTGTTTAGGAGACCCAGGTCTTTCTAAGTCATTAAAGAAGCTACTATTTCTGCAGAAGTGTAAAGTTCTTGTTTTAAAGTCATTTTTCTGACTCATAATGGTAACTCATGAGAAAATGCATTGTTCTGAGAGTGAACTTCCCCTGACACTTGTATTTTGTTAATTATCAGCACAATGAATTCATTTGCATTGGATCCTTAGGACAGCTGTTTAGGGGAAACGAAAACCATTTATTTCTTTATTTAAAAAAATTTTTTGTGTCCTTTTTTTCCCATTTATTTTTATTCTAGATATTCATGGGGTCCCAGTGTAAGTTTGCTACATTGATATATTGCACTGTGATGCAGTCAGGGCCTTGGGTGTGTCCATCACTGAAGCAACCCATGACGTAGCCACCAGGTCCCCACCCCCGCCAACCCCCAGCTCCCCAAGTCTCCACTATCTGTTGTGCCACACTCTGCTTCCGTTGTACCTTATTTAGCTCACAAGTGATGGAAAGCTGTTTCTTAAGAAATGAAAGAAGTAACTTTGGATTTTATTTTATTTTGTTCTATTTCATTTTATTGTGTTGAGACAGAGTTTCACTCTGTTGCCCCAAGCTAAAAGCACCATGGCATCATTACAGCTCACAGCAACCTCCAATTTCCGGGCTCAAGCAATCCTCTTTCCTCAGCCTCCTCCTGAGTATTTGGTACTATAGGCCAAATGTCTGGCAAGGTTTTCTCTTTTTAGTAGCAGTGGGATCTCCCACTTGCTCAGGCTGATGTCAAACTCCCAAGCTCATGTGATCCTCCCACCTCAGCCTCCCAGAGTGTTAGGATTACAAGTGTGAGCCATTGTGAGTCTTAACTTTGAGTTTTAATAAAAGAAGAGCCAGTGTTCTGGCTTTGTGGAGGAAGCATTGTATAATTTGTTTTTCTGGATTAGCCTGGCTGATGTGGGCTGTCTGGGAGATGGCTTGAGTCATAGTGCACGCTGGGTGGGACAGATGGATGGAAAGCTTTGCAGTGAGGATTGCATCCGTGTGGGCCAGCCGGAATCTGATAGAGAGGAAAATATGACCTGGGAGGAATGATCGAGAAAGCCATAGCTTGGCTTTGTCATCAAAGCAGATATGGGGCCCGAGAAAGGAAAGGAAGGTTATCTTGAAGTCTGTGCAGCAAAAACAACAATCAGGGGTACTCTTAATGAGGGACTTCAGGGATAAGGAGGGGAATTGAGAGTGAAAAGTCCACTACGCTGGGCTCAGGGGCTCATGCCTGAAATCTTAGCACTTCAGGAGGCTGAGAAAGGAGGATTGCTTGAGCCCATGAGTTGGAGACGAATGTGGAAAACATAGCAAGAGCCTGTCTCTAAAAAATAAGAAAATTAGCTGGCATGGTGGCACAGGCCCATAGTCCCAGCTATTTTGGAAGCTAAGGCAGAAGGATCACTCAGGCCCAGGAGTTGGAGGATTGCAGTGAGATGTGATGATTCAGCGGCACTCCAGCTTGGGTGACAGAGTACCTTGCCTCAAAAAAAAAAAAAAAAAAAAATCCCCCAAAAAACCAAAACAAAAAACAAGCCAAAAAAACTGAAAAGATAAGTTCCGCTTTTGATTAGTCATACTGGTAAATCCTGTCTTGAAAGATGACAGATCATAGATGGCGC
The DNA here is from genome assembly GCA_963574575.1 of Galagoides demidoff. Classification (NCBI taxonomy): domain Eukaryota; kingdom Metazoa; phylum Chordata; class Mammalia; order Primates; family Galagidae; genus Galagoides; species Galagoides demidoff. The sequence goes on from CAUYQV010153852.1 coordinate 21,869, forward strand.
CTGTGACTCATGGGTAGGGTGCCGGCCCTATATACTGGTGGTGGGTTCAAACCTGACCTGGCTGAACTGCAACAACTAAAAAAAAAATAGCCAGGCATTGTGGCGGGCGCCTGTAGTCCCAGCTACTCAGGAGGCAAGAGAATCGCGTAAGCCCAGGAGGAGGTTGCTGTGAGCTGTGACGCCACAGCACTCTACCAAGGGTGAGAAAGTGAGACTCTGTCCCTACAAAAAAAAAAAAAGAAAGAAAGACAACAAATCATTCCAACCAAGCTAAGAATTGTCATGTGCAAATCATTATTAAAATTGAGGTTCAGGCTGGGTGTGGTGGCTCACACCTGTAATCCTAACACTCTGGTAGGCCAAGGTGGGTGGATTGCCTGAGTTTAACAGTTCAAGACCAGAAGGAGACCGCATCTCTATAAACAAACAAACAAAAAAAACACACAAAAAAATAGCTGGATGCTGTGGCAGGGTGCCTGTAGTCCCAGTTACTCGGGAGGCTGAGGAAAGAGAATCACTTGAACCCAAGAGTTTGAGGTTGCTATGAGCTATGACGCCACAGCACTCTACTGAGGGGGACAAAGTGAGCTCTGTCTCCAAAATAAATAAATAAATAAATAAATAAATAATAAAATCAAGGTTCATATAGCACTGGATTCCTCCTATCCTGTGAGGAAATTTTAATCTCCAGTTCATTGAAAGTTTCCGGGACTTTCTGGGTTACCAATTTCATCCTGACTCACTTGTAGCAAGTTGTATTTTTCTAGGAACTTTTCTAAACTTCCAGAGAAAGTTGTTCAGTGTTTCTGTGTCCTCCTTTTAGTCTGGGGTATCTACAGTCATTTCCAGTTTTTTTAATGTGTTCTCTGTATGACTATCTCTCAGTCTCTGTCTCTCATCCTTTTGGACAGAGGTTTGTCAACTTTTCGAATCTATCACAGACAAAGATGGTCTATCTTATCTTTGCATTTCTTTCTTTGATTCTTCCGAGTAGCCGTGCATAACATGATGCAGATGATAGCAAATGGCTTACACAGTTGTCGTAAAGAGGAATAAGCCGGGCAGAAACAGGTGCATATCCAAGTACATATCCTGCGATGTGTTTCAGCTGTTGACTGAGACAAGCGAGGTCACCAGGGCAAGCTGGAATCTGAGGACAGGGCGGGTTGTCCTGAACGCTGAGAGCTGGACAGGGAGAGATAGGAAACATCTCTAGAAACTACCCTCCCCTGCCCCCGAGCACTCTGTCCTTGGATCATTCACTTTTTTTCTTTTCTTTTACACAGTTCACACTTATGTTAAAATGAACGTTATCCCGCTGTTGCTAACATTAGCTTGCATTTTAGTTCACGTTATGTTCTGTGTTCCCCCTGGAAAAGCAGTTTTAAGAATGTCCGGTAATCATTAGCAGTTCTGAGGTGTGGGTGGCACACTTCCCCAAGCAGAGTTAATAAGCAAACCTTCTCCGGCAAGATTTCACAGGAGTTGCAGTTTGGACTCGATGTGCAAACGTAGAGGGGACCAAACAGACCCTCTTTTCCAGCCAAGTCTGGGCAGCAACAGCGCTATTGCCAAACTTTGTATACACACGAGGACTAATGAATAAATAAATGAATATGCTATGAAAGTGTTTGCCATTAAGTCCAGAAGAAACTGAAGGCTACAGTGAGGTCACCAGGCAAACCTCGTTGGCCCTCGCCTTGTCTTCTTACCATTACTCCATGAACTGAATTTATTGTAATGAATGAAAGGTGGTGGATGAGTATGTAAAAATGGTATGCAAGTGGATATTACTCATCCAAGCGTTCCATGCTAATGCAAAATGTGTGCATCTACAGTGAATTTCAGAACGAAGAAAAAGAGGGAGTGAGTTGTAGAACATTCTCAGTAAAATGGCCATTTGTACTCTGTCAGTCAGGGAATCAGGAAATACATGAGGAATCATATTCATTCTGTTTACATGCAGAGATGATGTTTGTTTCCCCGTTAATATCTCCTGTTGAGGTATCTTCGTATCTTTTGACAGGATGAGCATTTGAGGATTTTTTTCCCCTCTCTCTGCTTCCCAGAGATTTTTAGTTTTAATGCACAGGAAGACTCGCAGGAAATCCTTTTTCCTGCTTTTGCATTTATGTAAAGAAAAAGACATAAAACTCAGATCCCTGCGTCTCATTCTGTAGTCGTTTGTGACTAACAGCTGTTTTAAGAGAGCCACCATTTTACAGACTCCCTTTAATTTTGAAATTGTGAACAGCAGAGAACAAGCGTTTGATAAAGTCCAAGTTAAGTATTTTAGGCGATACATACGTGAAAGGTTTTGAAAATATTAGAAAACTCTCCTGAGTTTTAAATTCTCTACAAGTGGCAAAGCATTCTGCTACATCATGAATTACAGCCCTGGGTAGAGCTTGCAAAATGCTTTGTAGGGGGTAACTGCTGCAGAAAATACCCGTCTGTAGTTATTGGCACTATTTAATGAAATGATCCCGCTGCTCACAAATGCACAGAAAGTATTTTAATGCGAATGCTTACCATCTAGTTTATTGCACAGTCATTCAGACCTAAATGTATCATTTCAATCCGTGCTAAGTGCTACTAATTTTAAAGGGTAGATATGTGCTACACGTACTTGGCAAACCACACAAACACTTTCCACAAATGAGGTCTACAAGTCTCTTCACTGAAAAGCCTTATCTTCCTGGGCTATGGAACTTTACATTAATGTTATGCAATAAACCATGTAAACTCGTTAAGCAAAACAAACACCCCTGTTATATTCAGATTATTCTGCTTATTTGAGTGATAAAATTAGGGTGCCAGAATCTTAACTTTGTTTTCCTTTCCCTGTTTTTTCAGTATTCAGGTTGTCAGAGTTCAGTGAAGGCTTACTACCCGTTGGGCAGTGCGGGAGTTAGGTTGTTACCCATTAAGAATTCCTTCTTCTGCCCGGCTCCTAGCTTCCCTGAGTAACTCCTGAGCTCTGCGTGGATGCCTCTGCACAGCTCCCACCTTCCACCTGCCCTCATGTTCTACACGCTTTATCTTAAGAAGCATCTGCCTTTCTGCCTATTTGTCCATCTGTTGCCGAATTCTAAGACGGCCTCCATGATTTCTGGCCCCTGGTGTACACACACCTTCTCCAGATATTCAGTCATTTTCTAATCTAGGTGCGGCTTTGAAGGGATTTTGCAGGTATAACCAAGGTCTCAAATCAGTTGACTGTAAGACTGGAAGATGATCTGGATGGGGCCTGAGCTAATTACATGAACACTTGAAATCTGAGTCTAGAGGAACTCAGAGATTGGAAGCCCAGAAGGATTTCTTGAGCTGACTTGAGGAGGGAGAGGACTACATGGCAAGGTATGCGGGCAGCCTGTGGCAGTGGACAGTGGCTCCCAGCTGGTGGCTAGGAAACTGGGCCCTTAGTCCTGCAACCAGACAGAAGTGAATTCTGCCAGCAATCTGCATGAGCTTAGAAGAGAACTTCACTTCGAGCTGCAGATAAGATGAACCACGAGCCCCACCAAGACCTTGATTTTGGCTTTGGAAGGCCTTCAACAGGGAACCCAGCCGTGCCACACCTGGAATAACAAAATGATGAACTAACACATGAGGGTTATGTCAAGCCACCAAGTCAGGGGTAAGCTGTTGAGCAGAGCTCCATGTCTGAAACACTGATTTAGGACCTGGCCAATCTTAGTTCCATTAGAGTCCTAAAGCCTTTTCTTCATTCTATTTTTTTTTCTTTTCTTTTTCTCTTTTTTGTTGAGACAGAGTCTCACTCTATCACCCTGCACAGTCTCACTCTGGTAGAGTGCTATGCCTGTCATAGTTCACAGCAACCTCAAACTCCTGCGCTTGAGCAATCCTCTTGCCTCAGCCTCCTGAGTAGCTGGGACTATAGTCACCTGCCACATCACCCAGCTAGTTTTTATATTTTTAGTAGAGATAGGGTCTTGCTCTTCCTCAGGCTGGTCTCCAACTCCTGAGCTCAAGCAATCCACATGCCTCGGCCTCCCAGAGTGCTAGGCATCACTCCGGGCCCAAAGCCTTTCTTCATTGCTCTTTCCCCCCTCCCCATTCCTATTCTAAACAAAAACAAATAAGGAGAAATTAATTATTTTCTTTGACCTATCAATTCAGGACATGAGGCTCATACCAGTTTATCAAATCAGTTCTTATGGGTGTTACGTTCAACGGCAAAAGGCTTTTGTTTTGGTTATAATCAGAAAGATTTCCCTGTATTCTCACCTGTTGCTGTTACCCTCCACAACTAGTCCTTCACGTCTGATTCAGGGGAAGATTATTTGCAAAGGGGGCCACAACGGTTCCTCCTCTCCTAAGACAGTCCTCAGGTCCCTTTGCAGTGTGACCCACCATCAAGGGATGGAATCTATTTGCCCAATATTGGATCAGGGCTGGCTTTGTGATGCTTTGGAATGATAAAATGTAGTAGGATGACCTTGAAGCTAGACCCTCACCCCTTCCTTTCACCCTTGTGGACTCAGCTGCTGTGTGGGGAGGCCCTGGGCAGGGGATCTGAGATGCCCATGCTGATAGTTGCAGTTAACTTCTGAACTTTGTGGCCACCTAGGGCAAGCCAGTCCTTGGCCAACCTCCCAACTGACCTAAAATGCAAACACCACAAGGCATGAAAATGAGATATCCCATTGAAAGTTTGTCCCAGCTGCCAGCCCCACTGTATGGTGAGTAAATCATACACTCTTTACGCCAGTAAGTGTTGAGGCTGATTTGTTATACCCTAATAGATCACAGATAATAGATATTAAATGACATGGCTTTAAAAATATAATTTTAAAATTAAAACTTTATTTCTTTTTGAATGTATTATGACCTATTCAAATGCCCCTGTGCTCTGTGCATAATTTACGATATATAAGAATTTACCCAGAAAAACCAATTTCCCTCCTCTACGGCACTGCTAGGCTTTTCTCATCTCTTTGGAGCTCTTCAGGACGATGCTTAGGGCTCCGAGTAACAATTTCAAGATTGTGCATAAGGAAAACGACCACAGTGGAAGATACAAAGCAATGTATCTCGTTCCGAATTGATTCACTTTGCTCTGTTTTATGTCCCCAAATGTTCATTTCGGCTTTCTTCAATTCTCCTTAGGAATGAACTTAAAAGGTCCCCAGATGTCAAAGCAAAAGGATGAGGTGAAAACTGAGTAGATGGGTGAACCTGTGGGTGGGTCAGCAGGCTAAGATGGAAAATTATGATGTGAGTTTCCCAGTAATGTGAGACTGGAGAATCTCTCACCAATGATGGGTTAAATGACTCAGATCCCATTCAGAAGAGTATTTTCTTCGTGTTATATTTTGAGGAAGGAAATCAGTAAAGGTTCTCCAGGCCACCTGATAAACTTTGTCAGCCCAGGAGTAAAGACTTAAGCGTAGCACAGCAGGGTCCTGGGCCACCAGCTGACCTGACCTTTCACAGTGTTCTCTCCACATTCAGAATGTGGGATCTATAGGACCTCAGACGCAGGCTGAGAGTCTGGTTCTGCCTGGGGTAGCCCTGGGAAAGCCAGCTGTGCCCAGACTTCTTCATTCAACAAACATCAGTCACACACAGACTGATGTGTCGCAGGTGCTGTGGTGGCTGCTATGGATACAAATATAAACATCACCTAGTCCATAACCTTGAAGTTCTTATTTCCAGGGTCCACCCACAGTGGCTCCAGAGGCCCCAAACCAAATTGGATACTTGATCTTACCTGTATCAAAATCCCCCTAAAATCCCCTAGGGATGTGAAATTGCCTCAAAGACTGGATTTAATGAATTGGTCTTGGCCCCCTGACTTTTAATAAAGCTTAGAATTGAGAAATTCAAAGTAGATATTTGCTCTCTACTGACTTGTTTTTGGATGAAAAGAAATTATGGTATGGGCACAGGGGTCGGATCATGGTTTGGAGCCTGCAGGCTTTTGTCTCCAGGCTATGGAACAAGGCATGTTTCCGTTTCTTCCAGAGCCCAGGGGAAAGACTATGTGGTCACTTATCACATGCTCTCTGCCCTGTGGCTTGTCACCACAGATGTTTGTCTAGGAGGGGACAAGTCAGGGTCTCTGGTGCTTTACCAAAGTGAGATTCTAGAATCCAATGCATGCTGCTTCTATGAGTCTGCTGAGGCTGCCACAACAGAATGCCACAGGCTGGGTGGCTTAAACAGGACATTTTATTTTCTCACAGTTCTGGAGTCCAGATCAAAGTGCCACAGCAAGGCAGTTTCTGAGGTCTCATCTTCTGGCTTGTAGACGGCCACCTTCTTGATGTGTCTTTACCTGGCCTCTTCTCTGTGTGTGTTCAGAGAGAGAGAGAGATTTTAGGTGTCTCTTCCTCTTTGGATAAGGTCACCAGACCTGTGGGATTAGAGACTCACCCTTCTGGCTCATTTAGCCTTACTTACCTCCCTACAGATCCAGTCTTCAAAACATTGGGGGTTGGAGCTTCAATATATGAATTGCTGGTAGGGGGGTAATACCATTCAGTCCATAGCAGTCCTTATGTGCCAGGTACTATGTGAGGAATGGGGTGTAAAGATACGTGTCCAGCACAAACTCTGCTCAAAGGGGCAAATATCTACAATATAGTGCGATGACAGCACCATGCCGGGTACAGGAGGGGCAGAAAAGATCGATTCAGTGAGCAGGTCAGGGAAGGCTTTACAGAGAAGTCTGAGTCTTAGAGAGGAGATGGGCTCCTGGCAGTGGGAGGTGGAGTGAAGGCCTCAAGTTGAGAGTCTAATAAGTTGACATTGTCAGTCTGCCATCCCGTCTTCATCATCACATCACAGGGCAGGATCATTTAGCACTCTGGCTCGGCAGAGCCCCTGGGTGTGGGTGGGGGGATATAGGAGAAACTCACAGAAGCGGTCAAGGTGGTATCAGTACACTATACTGTGGGCTACTACTGTGCTAAGGAGCTTGGACTTGATCATGTAGCAAGAGTTGGGCCCCCATTAAAGAGTTTTTAAGGAAGAAGTGAGCAATTTGCACTTGGAAAGTTCATTGGGGAAGCAGTTGGGAGGAAAAGAGTGTGAGAGATTAGAGGCTGGCATCAGTTAGGAACCCCCTGTCACAGGGCGTCGGCAGAGCCCCAGGGCAACTGTGGCAATGCAGGTAGATAGAGGGGGAATGCTGGGCGTCTTATACAGTGCCCAGGACTTGGAGTTGACATCAGTGTGGGAAGGGAGAAGGAAGGATGCTTCCTTGGTTCTGGTTTGGTTGCTGCTAGAGCCATTATCAAGAACACAACACAAAAATAGAGAGACATTGTGGGTAAGCTCACCCATTTCAGCTTCCTGGGCTGGGAAGAATCTTCCTTCTCTACATCTGTGGCAGATAACTCCACTTCTCAGTGGGCTTCAGGGACATAGAGGTGTCCAGGTTCTTAAACAGCCAGGGGCTGTGGCTTCATGTGTCGTGATGGGAATCCTCAGAATAAGGACTTTGTTTACAAAAATCCATAGTTGACTATATGACCACGGCCCAAGCTGTTTTAGTCAGAGAAGTTTCCCAATAAATAAACAGTCATCTGTTGCCAAGACAATGAAAGAGCTTTTGATCTAAAATCCATGAACCTGTTGGTCCTTTTTTGTAGCTCTGAAACAGATCCTGGTTTTGTACTGCTGTGATTCAGGTAGATGGTCATCTTAGAGCTGTAGGGTTGGCCAGAGAAGCAGCCTGCTGTAAAAGAGCTGAAGAAAATGAAAGGCAGAGAGAGAGAAAGAGGTAAAATAAACTCTTTCTTTCTTGTGCACAAATTTAAATCTCTTATTCCCCTTCCATGAGGGAGTAAGTGGAATACGAGTAGATTTCTAGGTCACTGGGTGTTGAGTCCTGGCTTGACAGTAAGTTTGTCCAATTACAACAAATCTGTTTCTTTTTCTTCCCTGATTCCTTTTGCGTTTTCTTTCAAGCACTCAGGGTCTCTGAGCATCACAGGTGTAGAGTGGGGATAGAGCACAGATACCAGGCAGCCAAAAATGAGAGAGAGAGACACAGAGAGAGAGAGAAAGAGAAAGAGGGAAAGAGGATGTATGAAAATGAATGAGGGAATGAAAGAGAATGTGTGTGAAGGAATGAGAAAGAGAATAAGAGAATGAGAAAAGAGAATGAGAGGATGAGAGAGAGAAAGAGAATTTAAGAGAATGCGAGAAAGAAGAGAACCAGAAAAAGGCAGAGCGAGGGAAGAGAGATCAGAAAGGAGAATGAGACAGAAAAGCCGAGAGTGCGATGAGCGCGCGCGCGCACGCGAGGGCTTTGATTGTGGCCGTGAACCTGCGCCTGGCTCCGTGCCTTTTACCCCTCTCACCTGGTGACTTTCTTCAAACATTCCCGCTTCCCTTCTGAGAATCCCCTAGAATGTGTGAGGCTGAAGGCCGAGCACGGCGGTTGCCAACCAGGCCGAAGCAACACAAGGCTGCCCCCCACCACCTCGCCTCTCAGTCCTGGGACTGACCCCAGGGTTCCAGGCGCGGTCCTACTCCTGGGGCACCGCAGAGCACGCGGGAGAGGGGGGCGGAAGGAAGGCGTGGGCGTGTCCTGGGCGGAGACTCTCCGTCCTCGCCCCGCCCCCGCCCCGCCCCACCGGTTAATTCGGACGCGCGGGGCCGCGGGGTGCTAGAGCCACCCTGAGCCGGACGGGCTTGCGGGCCTGGCCGCTGCCGGAGCTGCCTTCGCGCCGCCTGGGGCCGCCGCCGGGCAGTCAGGCCGCCGGGGTCGCCACGGGCTCCCGGAGCCAGACGGAAGGAGCCGCACGCCTTTGTGCGCGCCGAGGTGGGTTCGCCTCCCGCACTTACTTTGCACACAAAGACGAGGGGCGCGGGGAGGCGGGCTGCCCGGGGAGAGGCTGCGCGGCTGCGGCCGGGCTCGACCCCGGCCCTCGGGGACCCTCCCTGCGGGCGGTCTGCGAGGCGGCACGCGGAGGTGGGGCTGGGGGTCCCTCGTGCGCGGGAGCGCGGCGGGCGTACTGGGGGCCCGAGTCACCCCGCGCCGCTCCCGGGGAGGCGCCGGGACTCGGGGATGGCGTGCGGCGGGGCCCGGGCGGTGGCCCCGGGAGAAGGGCGCCGTGGGGCGCTGCGAGGGAAGGGAGTCCGGGCGGCCGCTCGGCTCATTGTTGCCTTCTCGGCCTTGCCGAGGGGAGCCTCTGCCCGGAACGGGGTGCGCTGCCCGGCCGGGTGCGCTGCGCGTCGCCAGATGCCCAGCCTGGGAGCCCGAGGTCGGCGGCCCGACGCCAGCCGCGGCCCGGCAGACAAAGGCGGGGCCGCGGGGGGTTGTCCCCAGCTCGCAGGGTGGCGGTGACACTGATTACAGTCTGCAAGTAACTTTTCCTCTTTCGACTCTGCTCTGTCTACATTACTCCAGTGAACCCAGCATATGGGGTGGCGTCTGCACACCAGAAGTCCTAAAATTTGGGGTCCCATCATTTCCCTCCAGGCATCTGCTGGTCCCCGGGAGGTGGCACGGATGCCTATGGCCAAGTTTTAACATGCTGTGTAAGGGATGGTATCACCCCCTTGTGACATTTGGAGGAGAATGATCTTATTCTCCAAAGCAGGGTACCAACGATATCTTTCCTTGCTCCAAAGTGATTGGAATGGGTGAGATATTGAGGGGACATACAGAAAAGCAGAACGAGGCCTGTTGGACTTCACATTCCTAAACTCGAGATTTCCTGCCAACAGGTTCATTAGTTCTCTCTTCTGGCTCCAAAATTGTAGCCGAGCAAGTTGCTTTAAATTGACATAGTGTTTGGGGTGCTTGTCTATAAAGATTTCTTCCTGCTAGTAGCTTCAAGTTTAAAACTTCTAAATGTAAGATTATGCATAGTTATTAAAAAAATTAGAAAAATATAGGAAAAAGATCTCTCATGTGCCCATTACCCAAATATAACAAGTCATGTTTGCTTGATTTATGATTTGGCTAATGTGTGTGTGTGTGTGTGTGTGTGTGTGTGTGAGAGGCACTAAATGAAGGTGTAGTTGATTCTTTTATTTGTCACAGCTGTCTGAAATATGTTTAATAATGATAGTTCTACAGTAACGGTTTGCCACTTTCTCACACGAGAAAGTTATTTTGAAAAACGTCTTCTTACAGGCTTGCAAATAACCACCTGTACAGAAGAGAGAGGGAAGGTGCGGGAAACACCATGTAATTTACACTTTTGGAAGAACGGGTTGACAAACTTTGCTGGAATGTATTCTTTGGGTTTCAGGAGTCATCAGGGGATTGACTTTTTTTTTTTTTTTAATGAAAATAAATCTTTCAGCTTTTGAAATATTTAAAAAGTAAAATTGTGTTGTCAGATTCATGAGAAATGTGTGATGAAAAGGAGTTCTTTGATTGTAGCAGTTCAGAGAGTCTCAAGGTGGCTACACGCTTACTTCTGAAAGACTTTCCACTGTTAAAATAAGGTCTCACTGTAAATAGTAGTGTCGAGTGCACGCGTGTGGCGCAAACAAAAATCGTTATTCAGCCGCAGATTTGGCCCCCGGATGCTTTTATCATCACATACTTTTAGTTTCTCCTTGTAAAATTTTGGGACCTTGGAATTCTCTAAGTAGCAAAGTAAAAAGAAGTCTTGGACACAGCCGTTTGAAAGTAGGTTGATCATTAGGATGATGCAAGACTTTTCGAAGTTAGAAGAAGAATGTGCCAGAAGGAAGTTGTGGTTATGTGCTGGCAGGTGCATTTTTACTCATCCTAATACTTGGGCTCTTTAATGGACATGTATGCTCAGGGTCCTGTTGCATAGTGGTAGTGACCTATGAGTGAGTGAGTCAGATGTGTGGTCTGCTAATGATGCAGGGATGCTCATACTCTACTCTGTACAAAAGGAATTCCAAAAGGTAATGTCAGAATCTCCTACCCTGGGGGACTAGAGGGCCCTTTTCTGGAGGATTAAAAGTGAACTTGGTATGTGCTTGAGAGCAGTGAAATGAGAAAACTCTTATAGTTCCCAAATGACAGGAGGACGGATATTCTCATTCATTCATTCATTCATTCCCTTGATTTTTTTTTTTTAATTTGATTGTTAATGTCACAAGTAAAGGCGGATAAGATTTTTATTGATTTTTTTCCTCAGGGACGGTTGAGGGGTAGAAGACTTTTCTCCTGACTGAGAGAGGGAACACGGAGGGAGTAAGAGGGTTTAGTGTCATTACTGATGTCCCACCTGCCCCTTCGCTCCGGAGTTCTGTGTGCAAGTGTTGGAGTTTGGTTAGGTGAGATCTAGATTTTGAGGATTTGTAGAAGTACCTGGATTTGTTGGGGAGTCGTGGCCCTCTAAGGCTAGAGACAGTGCCTGTGGGCACTAGCCTGTTCTGCGGCACACTCTGGGCGTACGTGGGGTGGGAGTCTGGGTGTGTCACAGGACCTAGAGTAGCCTTGGGGTGACCCCACGAGACCTCTCTGCATTTCCTTCTGTGTTTCTCTTGGGTAACTGTGGGCTATTTTTGCTTTTTCTTGTAGAAGCAAACTGTTTTTCTCATCTTTTCCTTTCCAGTTTAAGAAGTCCTGGGCCTTGTCCATTTGAACTTCTCCCCGCTGAAGTACTTAAGGAATGCGCTGATAAGTTCACTTTTCCCATCTAATAGTATTGATTCCAGTACGCCAGCAGCAAAAGAAAAGAGATTATTTGGCAAACTGGCTTGGGTTGCCATTTAGTCAAGGGCTCTTTCTGAGGCTGAAGGGGGGCTTCACTTGTCACTCCCTCTGTACTCCCCAGATGTTTAAAGGTCTGGCACCTGACCTTTGCTGCAGGTAACAAGACTGGTAGGGTCCTGGTCCTTGCAGCAGGGCAGGTGAGGAAGGTGTTTAAAGAATTATCGTACAAAATCACATCAAAAATTATTTAATTACCAGTGCTTTAAGAGCCAGGAAGGAGAAGTAGCACTTTATGAATTAAGATATCTCGGAAAGAATGACACAATTCCCAGTGAGAGTGGGGGGTGGGGTGACTGAGGGTGGAAGGTAGGGTGGGGTGGATGGGGGTGGGATTTCCCCAGGACTGCTCAGTTAAGGAAACTTAATGGTGGTGTTCCAGAATCCTTGCTGAAGGTAACTTCAAGGCCAGAAGCCCTGGAAGGCTGTTGTGGTGGGCTGTGGTGTCCCGAGCCAGCCTGGATTCCCAGGAGTAAGGGCTAGGGACATGGGACCAGCGGTGCCCTCCGGGGGTTTTGTTACAAAGAAAAAAGAAGGGTTTGTAGGGAAGGAGTAAGAAAACTACTTGTTGTAGAATATTATGCACCCTCCACCCCCAAAAAAACCCCAAAGATAAAAGGAACCCTTATTCCAACTTGGGTAGGAAAGAAAACCAGCAGGAGAGAGGCAGAAGAAGGAAGGAATGTTACTTTGATGCCAGGTGAACTCTTGACTTGGAGATTGCCTTGTTTTTTAATGACAATAAATCAGCTCTTAAAACATTTAAGAGATAAACTTGCATTCTGAGATTCATGAAAAATGTGTGATAGAAGGGAATTCTTTTTTGTAGAATGAGGCAGAGCAGCGGCTGTATGGCCAGATCCACGCTTGTTTTTGGAAGACTTTGCACCGAGAAACTGACGTAAGGTCTCCCTACGAGCTGTGAGCAGTGTTAGGTGTGTGTTCGGTGGAAACAACAACAAAATCATTATTCAGCCACGGAGTTGGCCACTGGATGCTTTTGTCATTGAATCCCTCCCGCACCCTGCCAAGAATGTTCTCCAAGGATGGGAGTTCAGCACACCGTGTGGTAAAGCAGGCTGCTGGGTCTGTGCTGTGTAGTGGTGTTGGGGCGTGTGCCGGTGTGGGTCATGTGGTTTCGTGACAGTAATGTTCCCTCCACATAGCAAAGCCTGGGCCTTCCAGGCTGTGGCAGTCACAGCTGGGGTGTAAGCAAAGCTTGCCTTCCAGGCCATGCAAGGGCAGGGGCCCTCTGGCTGAGAGGCTAGTGGAGAAGCCCCTAGCAGTGTGAGACTTAGGGGTCTTTAAATGAGGGGACACTGAGCCTTGGAAACCTTCTGGGTCAGGTATGTCTGGTCAAAGTGTCCTCCTTGAACAAGGTTGAAAAAATGCAGGTAGCAGACCAGCTGTCCCCGTGTGGCCGCTGTGGACACATGTGGGTGAGGCGTCTCTCTCTCTCCTCCTCCTCTGTTCTTACTGACCTGAGTTACACGGGAGCATCCATGCGTGCCAGTCCTGCTTGGCCCCAGCTCCGGGTTGCAGAATGGGCAAGGTCCTTTTTTGTGGAGCAGAGCAAAGGTTTGAGGCTCTGAGCCATGGGCGTCAGAGTTAGAATCCAGGCTTCAGCTTTGGGACCTCCAGCAAGTCACGGAAGGCCTGTCAGAGCTTCAGTGTCTCTTTCTACTTGTGAGCTCGACTTGGTAATATCACCTGCCTTCCATGGCACGGTGAGAACAGATGCCAGGTCACGAAGTCCCAGCATGTGGTCCTGGAGACTTGGTGGGTGGTGGGTGTTTATGCTGCCATGTCAGTGCCCACAGTCTTTTAGAAAAAAATGTTCCTTTAAAACATTTTTAAAATGTTTTGATGAGAAGAACACTTAACATGAGATCTACCTGCTTGACAATCTTTTTTTTTTTTGAAACAGAGTCTCACTTTGTCACCCTGGGTAGAGTGCTATGGCATCATAGCTCACAGCAACCTCAACTCTTGGGCTCAAGTGATTCTCCTGCCTCAGCCTCCCAAGTAGTGGGGACTACAGGTGCCCAGCTCAGCACCCGGCTATATTTTTTTGTTTGTTTAGCAGGCCCAGCCCGGGTTCGAACCTGCCAGCCCTGGAGTACGTGACCAGCACCCTGAACACTGAGCTATGGGTGCCCAGCCTATTTTTTTTTTTATTATTTTATTATTTTTTTATTTCCTTGCTTCTTTTTTCTTTTTTTCTTTTTATTTCCTTGTTTTTGTTTTTTTCTTGACTGAGACAGAGTCCCACCCTATGCCCTGAGCAGAGTGCAATGGCCTCATAGCTCCCTAGAACCTCAGACTCTGGCTGTGGGCATCGCCTCAGATTTTAGTGATGCAGTGATGTCCAGCTGCTGGCGGAGGGACACTTGGGAGGGTGAGCGCCTTCCTCCCTTGTCCTCACCTGGCTCTTCAGTATCTCTTCATGCTTTCAGGAGCGTTTTAAGGGTAACCTGATTTTGATATTAGAAATAGCATGTTTTGTTCTATTCTTGGACACAAGTTTTTGGCATTCTTCCTAAAGTGTCCCAATGAACTATATAGGAAGAGGGCTGTGACACTGTAAGTTCTGTGCGGTTATTAATATAGGAGACAGAGCATGCCTTGTGAGGGTTAAAGGTCATGCCTCAACCAGGTTTGAAGGCTTCTGGGTCTGATGAGTTTATAAAAATCATCATATTACATTATGAAGTCCTATAGAGCCATTGAATAGAGTCCAGCAGTGTAATCCGAAGTCCTTTATGAATGTTTGATACAGATGGATTAAAATCTCCACGTCCTGGGAGAAGTTCAGAAGGTCATTGTGGATATGTGTATGTAGAGGGACTTTATTTATAGTACTCTTTCCCTTATAACTTTATGTCATTTAAAATAGATAAAACTGTGATCAGGATTCTTTTTTCCTTGGTTTTTGACTGGATGCTCATAGTGTAGTGTATGGGAAGGAGAGAGGACTGAGACTTTTAGTATTTTCAGACTGGTAAGCCTCAGCTCACCAAAAGTAGTATATGATCTTGGAGCAGGTCATTGTTTCTGTTTTTCTTGAGGGTGAGACGGAAGCCTGCAGGCTTTTCATCTGCCGTCTTTAATGCCTGGGCTGCAGACCTGTGCTGGTCCCTGGCCTGTGAGGGACTGGCCACTCAGCAGGAGGTGAGTGGCAGGTTAGCCAGCGAGCTGCCTCTGTATTTACAGCTGCTGCCATCACTCACCACCACGTGAGCTCCACCTCCTGTAAGATCAGCAGCCTTCGATTCTCATGGGAACGTGAACCCTATTATGAGACCCTAAATGTGCCTCCAGTCCCCCACTTCCATTTGTGGAAAAATTGTCTTCCATGAAACCAGGTCTCGGTGCCAAAAAGTTGGGGGACCACTGCTTTATGTAATACCTGGTTGTCCTTCTGCGGTTCTGATAACCCGTAGGCCACTGCTCCAGCATAGGTGAGCAGAAGCAGGGCCCAGAGTAGAGAAGACAAGCAGCTGTGTCATCTTTCAGGTCCCTGCAGCTGTGGGTCCAGCCTGTTACCTGTGAATGGGAGGCATTGTAGGAGTGACAGGCAATCAGCCTTACTGTGACCTAGGATAGTCAGTTAACCTCCCAGGACTCCCATATTCTTTTTTTTTTTTTTTTTTGAGACAGAGTCTCACTATGTTCCCCTCGGTAGAATGCTGTGGCATCACAGCTCACAGCAACCTCAAACTTTGGGCTTAAGCAGTTCTCTTGCCTCAACCTCCAAAGTAGTTGGGACTACAGGCACCCACCACAAAGCCTGGGTATATATTTTTTTGTTGTTGCAGTTGTCATTGTTGCTTTAGCTGGCCAGGGCCAGCTTTGAACCCGCCAGCCTCTGTTCATGTGGCTGGCACCCTACCCACTGAGCTACTGGGTGCCATTAGGACTCCTGTATTCTTACCTGTATGTAAAAGGCAACAATAACCATGGCATTCTTTTCATTACCAGCTAACAGTTCTTGCTTACTTCCCGGGTGGCCAGCCATTGTGTTAAGTGCTTTATGATTTCATTCATTCAGCACATATTTAATGAATGCTACTGTGTGCCAGGCACTGTTCTGGACCCTGGGGATCTGTGGCTAGGTTGGTGGCTAGGCTGGACAAAATCCCCACCTGCATGGAGTTCACATGCTGGTCAGGTGACAGCCAGGGGGCTGGCGTCTGCTGGGGAAGCAGGCCTCAGGGGTGAGGCCTCTCTGAGGAGGGGAATTTGAGATCTGAGTGAGGCAAAGGGCAGAGGCAAGTGCAGATAACGATCAAGGAAGGCTGATTCCTAGGTGGAGCCAGGTGGCGGGTCAGGAAGAGGGACATGAGGTGGGATCCCTGTAGGCCGTGGTTGGGACTAGGCGATGGGGAAACCATTCAAAGGTTCTCGTCGGGGCATGGGATAGATCAGCCTTGCATTTATAAATGGCTCCCTAGATGTGGGGGGCAGCAAGTCCTGCAGAGGGGCTAGAATACAGGCAGGGAGATCAGTGGGCATAGAGCTGGGGGGAAGGCTGAGAGCTGATATGTGAATGCAAAAGGAACCCTGAGTGACACCAGCTGGGTGAAAGATGGTGCTTTTGTTGATGTGGGAAGACAGTTGATGGATTATCGGAAAGTTAGCTTTGTTTTATTCCCATTTTACAGATGTGGGAACCAAAAGTGAGAGTAGTAAAAGGTTTGCCCTGGGAAGAAGCTGAGCCCGGATCAGGATTTGAGTCTGATTCCAGACCAGTCTTTGCATTTTCAGCCATTTTGCTATGTTCTGTAAATACCTGAATTTACCATTGCCAGATGGAAGCGAAGGTACCTGGGCAGACACTTTGGAAATGCATTTTTTTTTTAGGCTAGCTTTATTGAGGTATCACTTACTCTCTTACAATCACCCATTGTTAAGTGTTAGTAAATTTGTAAGGTTGGGCAGCCTCCCCTCTGTTCAGGTTTGGATTCGTAGTCTGTTCCTCCTCCCATTCCTAGATGTTTTTTCTGTCTTTAGAGTTTTGCCTTTTCTAGAAATTTCCTACCAATGGAATCATATGACGTGGCTCTCGTGTCTGCCGGCTGGTTAGCGTAATGTTCCTGAGGCTGAGCTCTTGCACAACACGTCTGCTTTTGAGGAACTTTCTTGGTCTTTGTTAAAAAGAGGTACTCGGTGCTAATGTGGAAAACCCTCCAGGGAGATGTGCCTTAGAATGTTAATAAAAATAATCATAGCTAACATTTACCGAACATTTCTTATGTGCCAGGCGTGGCTGAAGTTTTGTGATCCTCCCAACAGTTCAATGGGTGCCATTATCAAGGTTTAACAAATGAGGAAGCTGAAGCATTGAGAGATGGGAAGGTTGTAAGAGCTAAGATCAAATAGGCGTTTTCTCTCTGCAGAAATGCCCCTCGGCCTCCCACCATGTTCCCTTTGAACTTTGTATTTAAAGCTTGTGTGGTCTTAGCTTAAGAAAAGGGGTTGGAATCTCACTTGGAATAATGCACCTGCCAGGTAAATGTCAAATTATAGTTTTAAGGAGAATAATTGTACTGAATTTTTATTTTAACATTACCATATGGGGCCTGCAATCTTAGCACTTTGGGAGGCGGAGGCAGGTGGGTTGCCTGAGCTCAGGAGTTAAGAGACCAGCCTGAGCCAGAGCGAGGCCCAGTCTCTAAAACTGGCTGGTGCTTGTAGTCCCAGTTAATCAGGAGGCGGAGGTAAGAAGATTGTTTGAGCCTAAGAGTTTGAGGTTGCTGTGAGCTATGATGTTATAGCACTCTACTAAGGGTGACAAAGTGAGACTCACAAAAAAGAAAAAAAAATACCATATGGAAATTACAGTGTCTTAAAGTGAGCCAGGTGTGAAGTAGTTTTCTTATGTGTAATGTCAGGATGGCACCAAATAAAAAACTTAATTATGTCATTAGGCAGAAGCTTGTGTGTTTGAGTTGTGTTTTAAATATTGTGTTTACTGGAAAGGCCGTTTTTTGTACAGTGTCCCAAGGCTATTACTTTATAAATAGATGGAATTTAATTAGGCATCATGCATTTTTCAAGACATTTATATGATTGTATTATATATTAATACATTTTACCCTCTCTCCAACAATTCTATAATTAAACAGTATTTTTTCCTACCCACACATAAAGTCTATGTTAGAAGATTTCATATTTTGTATTGCAGAGGAATTTTCCCCAACTTTATTTTTCTTCCTAACTTTCTAAAATGCAATTACGCCATTGTTAAACTAACCCTTCAAGGGTGGTAGTACCCCTTGCGTTTTGGGAAATTTCTAATTATAATGTCAGCTTACTAGTTTACAGTAGCAAACAAAAAAAGCTGCTTTATTCTTAAACCTAGTTTTAAGAATAAAGAAATGAAGAAGTAATCATAGTGAATTTTGATTTCAAAAGAGTTCCATCAAATCTTTGTTAATCTTGTTATATGGTTGGAGCTGCAGGAGAATCTACCATGCTTTGAAACAGTGGTCCTCAACCTTCCTAATGCTGCTACCCTTTCATACAGTTCCTCATGTTGTGGTGACCCCCAACCATAAAATTATTTTTGTTGCTGTTGCTGCTTTAAAAGAAGGTGAGGCCTCTGAAACTGGTGAGTGAGGACAATCCTTGTTCCACACTTGGTGGACCATTCTGGGCAGTGGTTGCGTAAAGCTAGAAGCTTGGCGAAAAGCAGGATTTGGGGGCAGAGGTAGAGGCTTACATGGTCCAGTGAAGAAGCTGTTATCTTTCAGTTGTCGCTGGACACAGTCAGCTTTAATCTCTGTGTCCTGGCTGGACAACGTGCGTCAGCTGCTGGGGCCACCAACACCAGCCTGTGCGGTGCAGAAGTTGGAAGATGCCCCAACTTGTTTCTTTTTCCGTTCCAGACTTATTTCATAGGTTTAGGGATGGGAGGGGGTCTGTTATGTTGCAGAACCGAACCAAATAAAACTGGAATTGCAGAGAGCGGACACTGGGCTGTGCATGTCCATGTGTGTGATTCATGCAAGTTATATTTCCATGACCTGCACACAGAAACATAGACAAGAAGCAAAACATAACCACGAAACCTCCAGGGGTAGAGGAGCTGGGGTGGTGCTCGGTTCAGGATGCACAGAGCAAATTCCCACGTTGACATCGGTCACCTCCTTTTCTCCTGGGCTTGCTGCAAATGCGGCTCTCTCTGCTCAGCGGTGATTTTATGCTTTTTTACATGAGTGGCTTTCCAGGGGAGCTCAGGCTGCTGCAAACCTTCTGGACATGCAGTTTGGGAAATCACGTGGCTGGCAACAGGGGAAGCCCATGTCTGTTGACCTCTTACCTCCCCAACCTTGATTTTGCCCCTTGTTCGATTAAAAATGTCTTTCCACGGTTGGTTCCTTCAAACCAGAACCCTAACAAAGTATGCTCAGTGCATTTGAACATTAGACCTCTTAAAGCTTCATAAATCTGGAATAGTCCTTCTTCCCCCACCCTTTTCTGCATGTGCTTTTGATTTGATGAAGAAATTGGGTTGCTTGTCTAGTAGAATGGCCCCCATTCTGGATCACACTGCCAGTTTTCTTTTAGAAAAGAAAAGGTCCCACTGGGCCCTGCATTTCGGTAAACTGGAGGTGGGCGTCCGAGGATAATTGTCAACATTGATGCTACTTAGGGACATCTAAAGGATTCATAGAAAAAAGCAAAGGTTGGTTTGGTTCTTGTGAATACTCCCTATCATTAAAGCTAATTACTGTTTGCACAATCTTTTATGAATGTTACCAGGTCAGGTTTATTTTGTTGTGGCTCTTTTTAATAGCAATATTAAATTCTGTGCCTTTATGCTAAGTTGGTTGTTTACGTTACGTGGGGGCTTGTTTGTTCCCTACATGAGGAGGTTGTGACCCAGGTTTGTGAGACACATTTTGACATGATATGCAGACCAGGAGAGAGGATCTTTTTCAGTCATCATTGAAAAGTTTCTGATACGTAAGGACGTTTATATTCAGTCTTTTCTTAGAAAAGGTCAGTCATTGATGAGAAGAGAATGATAAATCTGAAATAATTTTGCTCCCTGCTAACATGTAAGAGAAACAGACCTCTCTGATGGCAACTTTTGACTTCATTGTTAAGAGTATGTGGCAAGGTTAGATGATTGTATTGTTCCCAGTAGGAAGTAATGGAGAGTTCTTTTTAACGGAGCATAGGCATTGCAAATGGATTTAATTTACGTGTGCTCCATCCCTAGCAGGCCACACTGTGAAATACTGTATCAGCAGTCTGGTCTGGGGACAGCTTTAATATTTGGTGGCCTACGGAATGGACATACAGTAGAACCTCTATAAATTGACCACCTCAGGGACTGCAATAAACTGGTCAACATAAGGAACTAGGCCCCCTGTGCTGACATGTACACGTGGTACACGTCCCATCTATGAAAATTTGGTCAGTTTTGTTTTTTTTTTTCAGACAGAGCCTCAAGCTGTCCCCCTGGGTAGAGTGCTGTGGCATAGCTCACAGCAACCTCCAACTCCTAGGCTCAAGCAAGTCTCCTGCCTCCGCCTCCCAGGTTGCTGGGACCACAGGTGCCCACCACAACTCCTGGCTTATTTTTTTTTTGGTTGTAGCCATCATTGTTTGATAGGCCCGGGCTGGATTCGAACCTGCCACCCTAGGTATATGTGGCTGGCGCCTTCGCCACTTGAGCCACAGGTGCTGAGCCGAAAATTTGGTCAACTTAAGGAGGTGGGCAGTATAGGAAGTTGGTCAGCTATGGAGGCTCTACCGAACATTGATCCCTTCTGTCACGGACAGGCCTTCCTTTTGTCACAGAGAGTTCCTCGTAACCGTACTCACTATAAAAAGGGTCACAAAGTAGGTCAAAGGATTCGAGTGGTCATCGTCTCATCATGGGGCGTTGTGCTTTTGAGCACACGCTTGTTATCACATAAATCATGGTTATGACCAATAAGTCATAAAGAAAAGATATAAAAGCCCCAAACCTAAAAGACTTTAAAATCGTAAATGACGGTGTGTTGTCAGAGAGGGTTTGAGCTTGGAGAAGCCATGGAAATGAAAAGATTATCCACTCGAGACTCCTCATTTTGGGTGAATAAACCAACACTTAGATGTGTTAAATAGCTTGCTCCAGACCACATGGCCAATGATGGGTAGGGCTGGGACCAAAACCACAGTAATGACCATTAATATTTGAGTGTTTCTTATGCACACGCTAAATGCTTTTAACATGCATCATTTTTTTTGATCCTCCCAACAGCCCGGTGATGTAAGACCACATGGGCTTTGTTTTCTGGGGAGGACGCCGAGACACAGCACCATTCACCATTCAGTAGCTCACTCAGGATTACACGGACTCAGATACGTCCAGCGCAGAGAATATGCTCTTCCCTATGAGACTCCTTTCAGGCTCATTCATTCCTTTATTTGTTCCTTCCTTTTTATTATTATTACTTTTAAAACTTCATTATTCCTTATTAAAGGAATATGCTATTTCTCAGGGCTCATAAACATCGCCCTTCAAGGGCCTTTCGTATACTCTGAAGATCTGTTTTAAAAAACCCACCAGCTCCAACTTACTTTGTAAATTGTGGTCAGTGAAAAATGCTGCCCTGGCTGTGATAAAAGTTGTTTAAGTAATTAGCAGTTTTGCTTGGCTGACAAGTGTTTGAAAGAGCTTTTGGGTGATAGGTGGTTCAGGACTCTTAAAAGATGTCTAGGTGGGTTTGAACTGACAGCTTTCTTTTGATAAATGCCCCATGCCAACCGAGAGCTTTAAGGGTAATTCCTTTGATCGTTTATAAAATTAAAAAAAAAAATCATTACTCATCCTTCAGATACTTGAAAACATCACCAAGGAATTGACTTTTGATGGGTCTGGAACCCTCACTGTCACTTCTGTCTCTTCCTGGGTGGCACCTTGGGCAGTCTCCTGAGGCTGAGATTTCATAAAGATCAGATGTAATTTGGGGAGGAAGTGTGTGAGGTGGTTGGTGGGGAGAAACGGGGTAAGAAGTCACCCTGCGGCCACGGGAGTTGACCTGGGTGTCAGCCTCTTGTGTTTCAAGGTGGTTCGGCACACTCTCCCTATTCTCTGTCTGCGCTGACCACTGAGAGCCCAGCACGGGTGCCCAACTCGGCTACCTGTGTTAAGTTAATACACAGGCAGGGGAGGATGGGAGTCCCTGGTAACATCCCGAGACAGGTCCACATAGACCTGGTTTGTATCCTGATCCATTAGGGACTTTAAACAATTTGTGATAAAGTAAGTACACTTGGCTTTGCATTTATTCATACGTGTGCCTGGAGTAGGTTTGTTTGTTTTGTGTTTAAATGCTTCTAAATTGTAATTCTTCATGAGCTTCCTGTTTCATACTTACAGCTAAAATATGTGATAATTGACTCCACCAAGACTGGCCCCCGCCTCCTCCCCGCTCTCCATTTGTGCTAGAAACAAAACAGCTTGCACGAACCGTCTGGAACATGGTGTACACATGTGCTGCTTGGTAGACCATAGCCCATAGTGACTAATTTCAAAAACTGCCTATTTATAGCCTCTTCAGAATCATCGTCAGGCACTCTCTGTACTAACATCCTGACGATTGACATGGCTTTGTAAACGGAGGGGAATTATTTTTTAATTGTGGATGAGTTATTGAATAGTCTTCTTTAAATACACGCCCTACCAGACCTCTGAAGTGTGTCACCCTAGTAATCTGTCCAGGTTGTGGTTTTTGACAGTCCTTGTAGGACTGAATGAGGGATGAGGCCTTAGGGAGCATGAAACCTCTTAATTTATAGGTGAAACTGCAGCCCAGGGCTGCTGAGCTCTCCAGAGCACCAAGCCCCTTGGTGCACATCTGGGGCTCTTGCAGTCTCCCCTCGACGTCTCATTTACCCTTTCCTTCACTCTCGCCCTACCTACCCCAGGCACTGGCACTTGCCATCACAAAAGGAGAAAAACAAGGACAGGAGACAGAACTTCCTAGGTACTGGCTTGATGTGCGATGATTTTATTGCAGAAAAAAACAATGATCTTTAAAATTCTGACATCCTCTCTGGGGGGCCGAGGCTGGTGGATCGCCTGAAATCACAGGTTCAAGACCAGCCTGTACCAGAGTGAGAACTTGTCTCTAAAAATAGCTGGGTGTTGTGGTGGGTGCCTGTAGTCCCAGCTACTCAGGAGGCTGTGGCAAGAGAATTGCCTGACCTGAAGAGTTTGAGGTTGCTGTGAGCTGTAAGGCCATGGCACTCTACCGGGGGTGACAAAGTGAGACTCTGTCTAAAAAAAAAAAAAAAAAAATCTATCATCCTAAAAGACTTTTTTCTTTTTTTTGAAGTATGCAACAGGTTGTTATTCATACTAATAGAAAGTCTTCGAAAGTCTTATAAGCATCAAAAATAGCTATTCCTACCATAAACAGAAGCCGAGGTGTTTATCTGGGTCTGAGAACTATCTTTGCCAGCTGTTGTCTGTGGTCCGCAGTTCGACTCTTTGGACTAAGCAACTTCTGGTCATCAGAAAAATGTACATGTGTGAGTTCTTTTTAAATAAATATGAGAGAATATATTATTAATATAATTTAATATTATTTAAATTTCAAAATTACTAATATTTACTATTAATATCCATTAATATTATTTAATATTAATATAGTAAATAAACACATGAGAATAAATGCATGAATTTCCTCCATGACGGGAAGGAGACCTCTCACATTGCCGTGGCCCAGAGTCTTTTTCAGGTGTTTTGTTACCATTTATTACTGTAGTTATGATATTGGCATACTAGGAAGAAGGCCCGCGCAGCATGTTTTAAGTACTTTTTTTACCTCCTCGAGCTCAAGTTTTCTCATCCCGGCCTGTAAGGCCCTGTGCCTGCAGGCAGGTGTTTACCGATGTTGATATTCTTCTTGTGTGTTTCCTCACGCCCCCGGGGTAGGTCCAGTTGGTGTCTTGATGTGATGTCTTTTGTGGCTGCACTCTCTCCCCATGGAGCGTGCCTATGCAGTTTCATTAGGGCTTAATTAGAGTCTGCCCTCGGTTTGGGGTGAGTGTCTGTTTCACCTGCACTGTCCTCACGGGCCTTCTGCACCTGCAGGGCCAGTGTTATAAGCAGCAGTAGAGTGTAGACGTGGGTCAGGAAGCTTGTGAGGCTCAAGGGCCCAGACTGGAGCTCTGGGGTCAATTGGAGAGTGGAAGGGAGACCCTGGGCTTGAAGGTATGGATGGCTCTTCGGCAGCTTGGGTTGTATGAGAAACACAGTAGATGGGGGTGGCTTAAACAGCCAGCATTTCTTTCTCATGGCTCTGGAGGCTTGCAAGTTCAAGGTTAAGGTGAACCTTGATTCTGGCAGGTTCAGTGTCTGGCTAGGTTAGGGGGGAGGCTACTTCCTGATTTACAAAAGGAGGCAGCTTCTGGCTATATCCTCAGGTGATGGAGAGGTCATCTCTCTCCTGTCTCTTCTTCTAAGGGCACTAATCCCATTCGTGAGGGCTGCATCCTTTTGGCTTCATTACCTTCCTAAAGCTCTGATTCCAGATGCCATCACATTGGGTGCTAGGACCCACAGGGTGGGGCGTGAGGGAGTGGACCCTCTTGGTGCTATGTATAACTACTGTTGGGAAAGTGTTTCTTATTTTCTTTTGCTGTGAGTTCTCTACCTTTTGGGGAAGAATTGATGTACTTGATGAATTTCCACACTATTTTATTTGGGTATCATCATCTTATAGACTGTCGTGGTGTTTGGAGACTCCTTAGTGGTGAAGTGGAAGGAAAGAGGCCCTGGGCTGGGGCCTGCGGTATGAGAAAGCATGGCTCTTGTCCACACCTGACCTGGGACGTGCTCTTCCACCTTTGGGATGACTTTCCTCTGGTCACTTGCTAACGTCCTGCGCTTTTCCATATCTGATTGGGAACTCTTTCGTGACATTCTCATCTGTGTGTCCCCTGTAGGGTCCTGAATAGAATCAGTGCTTCTTCTTGGGTGCTGGCTGCTGCCCTGGGTCAGACACCGATGAACTGATGGGATTCAGACCCCAAGTGTCCCTGTTTCGTTTTGTGTGCTGGGCTGGCTGTCATTAGGTCCTGTCTTACTTGGTCACCTCGGAGAGTCTTTGTTTTGGCCTCAGGGTGTCATGGTCTGGGTCCCCAGGAGGAGCTGGGAGTTCCTGCTAAAACACAGTTCCCTTCTCTGTCTGTATTATCCTAGTCCATTTCCTAAGGACTTGCCTTGAAACACACACAAGGATGAAAAAAACTAGTCCCTGCAGGGGGGAGCGTCAGCTCGTACTTTGTATTGTGTCCCAGGCCCTGGCTCAACAGTGGCCTTGAGATACTCAGGACAGTGTCCCCTCCATGTGGGAATCCGGAAGATTCTTCCAGCGAGTGGCTGACAGCCTTGTGGGTTTGCCCGGTGGTTTCTTTCCCTCTGCCCCCTCCAGCTTCTGCCAGTGTGAACTTTCCCCTTGCTGCCTAGTGGCGGGGTTGGCATGTAAATGCCCAGGTTGGTTGGGCCGAACCTTTTTCTTCTGCTGTCTCCACCCACCCTATCTTTATGACTTGGGTGGGGTGATGTGTCCGGCCACAACTTCCGTGACCCCGTTTTAAAAAAGGAAAACAAGTGGAGAGCCGTGCCACGTGCTTGTGATCTCCCGTGGGTGCCAGGATATGTTCAAACGTGAGAGGAGGGCGGCCTCGGCGGGGGGGGGGGGGGGGGTTGCTCCCAGGAAGGGGAGCTTGTGCCCCTGGTCGGTGCTGGGTGTTTGTGTCACTTGTCACTAGTGAGCAGCGCCTACTTCCCTCTCAGTATATTTAGCTGTGGGTCACACAGATCTCCCTACAGCGTCCCGACTCTAGAATCTTATAATAAGACACCGACTCCCTTATTAGCCAAGCGGAAAAGGATGTGTCCTTGCCGCTTCCTGGGTAACTTCTGCCCAGGGAAGAATTTTTCTCTTTACATTGAGAAGTAGGATGATTTGCTGGGCTCTGGAATGAGACTGCTCAGGCTCAGGCCTCTGGGGCCTACAGTTTACAAGCTTTCTGATCTCAGGCAAGTGAATTACCTGCCTGAGTTTCAGCTTTCTGATCAACAAAATGGGAATAAGAATAGCGCCTTCTTTATAGAGTTTGACAGTAACAAAGTTTGTGCATTAGCAGTGGAGTGCGTGTAGCAAGCATTCCATAAAATGTTCAGAAAAAGTGTGTGCGCTGTTGGTGACTTACACCTCAGTGATGCTCTGGTGCTGGTTTAGAGGTGTGGCTGTGATTTATTCTCTCATCACGAATGGAGCGAATTGTTTGAGAACCATGTGTGCATTTATGGCAATGGCAAAGAACGATATTTGACATGGGAGTGCCCCAGAAAACCTGGCTCCCTTTGGTGACTCTAGGCAAATGGGGGTGATGATCATTTTCTTCACTGTTGGAGACAGGATTTTACTCTTAGGTACCATAACTTGGACCTGTATTAACTGTTGTCACAAAGACTGTGTCACTACCATGCCAAAATTGAGGCTATTAAGCTGGGCAGGCATCCTGCACAGTTTTAAACAATAATGCTCAACTCTCCAGGGCTTTGATTTTCAAATTAGTCCTGGTGTAGACACTTGCAGGTGATACCAGTCAGAATTAGATGTCCCCTGAGAACATGCCAGTGGCTCCATGAGGTTGTGGCCAGGATGGCCTTGAACATCTTTCAGGCCAGTTGGTAACATTATATTTGTTCAGTGGCCTACAAATTAAGACTTATATGGGCTGCGTCTTGAATTGTGGGAGTGAACCTGAGGCCCGGCTTGCTCAGCCACCTTTCTGACCTCCCCACTGTTGCCCCACTAGCCTGTTGGCGGTTTTTCCTGATCAGCCAAGCACAAGCTTGCCAGGGGCCTGGAAAGCTTGCTCTGTCCGGAAAGCTAACTGCTGAGGCCGCTGGGGCTACGCTGGTGAGTACAGCCTACATCTCCCTCTTGCTCTGTTCTTTGTCCTCCTAACCCTGCACCAGCCCCCCTGCAGGTCCCGTGTGTCCCGTCTTCCTCCTCCCCTGGGCCTGCTATGGAATCAGCGTTTTGTGCTGGGCCTGTCCAGCAGCAGAGACTCCTGCCGTAGTTTGCTGTCAGTCACTTCAGGTGTCCTTATGAGACACTCCCCAGACTTGCCAGAGCATGACCCCTTCGGGTTTGAATCACTGAGGGCAACTGCCTCGTCTGTCTTCTCAGTAATCTGGCAGAAGGAAAAGATATCTGGGAAAAACATTCTGCAGAATACATCAAGTTCCATCTTGGTTAGGATCCTGGAGGCCAAGGGTGAGAATCCCCTTAGCATTTTCTTTCAGCGAATTAAAATGGATTAGAGGTTGGTGGAAGGCTGTGCGGAATCCTGTGCCTTTGGCCTTCCTAGCAGTTTCTTTCACAATAGAAAACAGCCTTGTGTTGACTGTGCTTTTATTTGTGTATAAATGAACAGAGAATATTGTCCACATTGTTGCTCTTTGTTCCTTATTTAAGTTTCCATCTGGAAAGCTGCTTTTAGACTGTCCTGCCACGATATTTTTTTCTTTCCCTTGAGAAGATGAATACTAGTTTTTTTTTTCTAATAATGAAAAAGTATATTGCTTTTAGCGGGGGCAGTCCTGGCTTCTAAGAAGCTATAAAACCGCATTTAATACTCAAATCTGGAATTCTATTATCCCTCGGATGTAACACTTTTGCTGTCTCTTCTGTAGGGTGGCCTCAACTTTCTACTTACTTTATTTATCTACTTGCCTAGATGAGTTTTATTTGAAGGTACCTCTGATCTTCTTTGGAAAGAACCAGGGAATGACAAGATAATTTTATTCTCTCTCATCTCCTAATGTGTGGCCTTGAGTAGCTAACTTGGCTTTGAAATTCTGATGCTTTTGTGTGTTTTTACTCAGGTAATAGAATTTCTGTATTTATTTAGTAGAATTTCCGTTTCTTTGGCAAGCCCATGGTAGCAATTTTACAGTAACTAAAATTTTTTGGCAACTAGGTGAAGAGGTGGGAAAACCTGTAAATGATCAAAGTACGGTTTTGAGGTGAATCTCTCCTTAATGAAGTTTGCTAGTATTTACTTTATAGACAGGACCAGAAAGTGAACAATTTTGTGACACCCTATCTCCCAGCAATGGATTGATGGATGAGATGGATTCCTCCCCGACCCCCACCTGCCCAGGGAAGACTTGCCATATTTGTAAATTTTATAAAAGGCTTCATGGGCTCTCCATCTTTAGGTCCAGAGCCAATTAGGAAAAGCTCATTAAACAAAAATGGTAACAACTTTGCCTAGCATTCTATTTCAGGGGTGAGATTTGGGTTACTTTGCACTGGAAGGCTTTAAATTTGCACTGTTTTAGGGAAACCAGATCCCTTGGCTTCTGAATATTATAATATGTGTACTGTGTCTTCAGTATTCCTCTTTTTAAAGGATTTACGATGTTCTTTTTCCTTCATTTACTAGCTTATCACGGCCTACGTTCCAGGAATTCCATTAGGCCCTGCGGTGTTTAACAAATGATGCTGGCTGAATCTACTTTGGCGAAGATTACGTTTTAATAAATTCGTTTGCAAAATTGGTGTGTCAAATGGGGTAACTATTTCAAAAGCAAATTAAGAATACATGCTAGCAAACCAAGTTGTGATTTACCAACTTGAGCTTAATGCTTCACACAATGAGTGGGTGTTTTGGAGGCGTTTGTGGCCAGGCGTTTCCCTGAGAGGCCGGTGCCAATTAATAGAACGGGAGTGTGAGTTTTCTTCTTTGTTATAATTTTGGTAAAGTCTTAAAAGTTGAATGCGCGAGCAAGGCTGTCATTTTTAGTAGTCGGCATTTGCGTGAAAACGTTCTATACTTTTTGGGAGAGTCTGAGCAGTCGTCACTTGAGGTATTGATTGACCAAGGTGGAATTAAATCACTGCGTTCTTTAATTTGATTATCAGTGTTAGTTTCAACAGTGATGGTCTGAGGTGTATATTTTGCGGCTGTCCCCATTCTCTTTAACCTCTTCTGAAATCATCCTGTTTTTCTCTCGTGGAACAAGAATTCTCAAGTCAGTGATTCCTTCTTGTGATAAGGGCAGACCTTGTGAGGTTTTCTTGCCCTCTGTTTATGGGAAATACCTCCCAAATGAAGATTGCTAGTATTTACTTTGTAAACGGGACCAGGTAGTGAACCAGATGTGGTGAGATCCTATCTCTGGGCAAGTTTGAGATGTTTGGTTTTTTTTTCCCCCCCCCAGTGAAGACTTATTTACAAGTCAGTGATATTCTTCCAGAATCTCCAGAGACCTGTGTATCTGTGTTAGGGAAGGAAATTATTCTAGGTCGTCCCCCCCCCCCCCCAACCACAATATTTCTAATGTTGAGAAAATTACTCAGAGGGGTTTGGCAAAGAAGGCAGGTGAGTGAAATTGGATTGGGTTTGTGGAATTGTATTAATTCTACTGGTTATTTGTTAAACGCCTAATGAAGGACCCAGCATCCTGGACACAAATCTGGACACAGGGTGATTTATCCGAAGGGAACTTACGTATTATTAGGGAGGTGAGCTTGGTCCTAGAGTTGACAAAAATGTTAAGACGGAGAAGTCACTCATCCTGCTTAGAAGCAGGATGTTACCATTGAGAAGCTGTTGCCATTTTGTTTAATGAGCTTTCCTAATTGGCTCTGGACTTAAAGGTTGAGAGCCCTTGAAGCCTTAAGCATTAAGGTAGCACTCAGCTCATTCAGTTCAGCCACTTGTAGGTGTTGTTGGTGACGGAAGCTTTAATAAAACTTATTTGAACACAGTGTATTTTCTGGCCTCCTGCAGTCCCTAAAGCATTGACTCTCCAAAAATGTTTATTTTGGAGAATATAACAGCTTTAACATTAGGGGGGGGTGTGAATAGAAAACTGTGGATGATAAGTAGATAGTTTTATACACATCTGAGGTTAAAAAGTTTAGCCAGGGTCACCAATGTGGACATGTGTTGTTATGTTATGAGTAGAGTATGTGTAGATTTAAGTAGAAAGGGCTTGGCACTTGGGAAACTGGACCCAAAATCAGGGTAAACGAACAAGCCCTCTCCCACCATTCTGAGAACTTAATTCTAAAGATCAAGGGCAGACACTGGTATTTATTTATTTATTTACTTATTTATTTTTGAGACAGAATCTCACTCTGTGCCCTGGGTAGGGTGCTGTAGCATCACAGCTCACAGCAACCTCAAACTCCTAGGCTCAAGCGCTCCTCCTGTCTCAGCCTTTCAAGTAGCTGGGACTACAGGTGCCTGTCACAACAGTTGGCTAATTTTTCTATTTTTAGCAGAGACAGGGTCACACTCTTCCTCAGGCTGGTCTCAAACTCCTGGGCTCCGTCAGTCTACCAGCCTCAGCCTCCCAGAGTTCTAGGATTACAGGAATAGCCACGGCGCCCGGCCACTTGAGCGCTTCTTGACTAGGTTTTCCTAATGTTCTCAACATTTCTGTTAGCAATACCCGTGTGTGTTTCTGTGTCATGACAGGAAGTGTGTTGCTTCTTAGCGGTTGTCAGAAGAGTTCGGAAGCCACGCCCTGAACGTCCTTTAGACATTGGGCTTGCCCGGGCCCCCTTGCTGTGTGTGCCCCTCTATGGCATTTGGTGTCCCCTGGTGCCCAGGCTGTCACTTTGCCCAGTTTGTGTGCCTCGCCAGTGAAAAGCTGCCTAGCAGGTGATACCTAGCATAGGAAAGTGTGAAGTAGAGATTAAAAAAAATAGACCTCCCACTTCATTCAGTGCAAGAAGCCCAAGCCCTTTCATGCTTATTTTGGACTCATGCAGATAACTTAGTTTTATGAGCTACTTAACTCAAAGGTCACCCAAAGTCAGTGCTTTTATTAAAGGTCAGCATGAAAAGACCATGTTAATAATGAATGTCCTATTTCTTTTCCTAGAGTTCTCAGATGGGGTCCAGTGAAGTGTAGAGTATCAAGATCTTGGGAATAAAACAGACTGCAGTTTACACATCCTGTTACTTACCAGGTGGCCCAATTATACACCGATTAGGAGGAGAGTCCACCATCTTGATGCAGAATTAATAGGACGGTGTGCGGCTTGTGTTGGAGGTGGACATGCATTGGGGAAATATGTGCTAAAATGTTATTAAAGAATTGTAATATTTGATTTCCTACACTTCATGCTAAGAATGTAATTTCCTAATTCCTTTTCTATGAGTTGAGTGAAATGTACTAGTCATTTGTGAGCGAGTCATATGCACAGTTTTTTTCTCGTTCTTCTGTCTTGGCTAGTTTTTGTCTATTGGCTACAAACAGTAGTGCCTGGCCTCCTAGTCTGATTGGCTGCCGAGAGCTGGGCCACTGTGATCCTGTGCACCTGTGTGGTTCTCAGCTGAGCGATGGTGCTGACCCTCCAGTGGGAGGAGCTTAGTAGAATGGGAACTCCCCAGTGGAGGTGGGAGCAGTTTCCCAATGATGTGGGTCCCAATCGGCAAAATGTCTTACCGAAGAACCTTCTTACCAATGAATAGATTAAAGCAGCAACAACAAAAACATAGCTCACTTCTGAGATACTGGATAAATTATGCAGCCCTATGCATACATAATTTGGTGGCTCCTGGTACAGAATTTAGAGAGTAATAGTTCATGCTTAGCCTTTTAGTTGGGAATAACTGTGTTAGGATGCTTGTTATCCATTCATTAAATACTAAGTAAAGATTTGGGGGAGGGTGTTTGCATATTTAATAATGTGTGTATGTTGTGCTAAACCCTGTTCTCAGTGAATTGATTGATTTTTTTTTTTTTTTACATTTTTTATAAGCCAAGAATGGAGCCAACTGTTCAAGTATGTACCAGGTCTTGTAGAAGTGTCACGAGCTACCCAGTGTTTCCACATCATGGGACCAGTAGACTATGAAAGAGGGAGCAGGGAAGACAGATCAAGTCTTGGGATTGGTCTTTTTAAAAGAACTATTATTGTACCTGTCCATAGTGATCACTTAGAAGCAATCCAAGTGAACCAAATGTAAGCCAGTCAGCAGGGTTTATGGACAGTGTTTCAGTCCATTCTGTGCTGCTATGTTAGAATACCACATACTGGGTATTTCAGAAAGAAAATAAGTCCAAGGTCAGGGGCTTGCAAGGGCCTTCTTGGTGTGTCATCTCAAGGTGGAAGGTGGGAGGGCAAGAGAGGAAGGGGGCTGAGCACATCCTTTTTACCAGGAACCAACCCCTGGGATCACTAACCTACTCCCACTATCATGACATCAGCCCCTCCTGGCTCACTCACCTCTCAAGGTCCCACCTCTCAACCCTCTCACACTGGAAATTTTCAACATGTGAACTTTAGGGGACAAATTCAACCCACAGCAGACATTTTCGGGGCTCGCCACAGAACTTCTCTGTCCCCGTGGTGCCCTGAGTGAGCAGAACTGGATGACTACGAGGTGGCTGGTGTCTGCCGTGCTTTGGGCTCGGCATGGAGTTTGGAATGTGCCTCCGGACCAGATGTCACCACACAGACATCTGTACACGCCTCTGCGGTTGTAATTTCACACCCTTTGCTTTGATGTGGATTTGACATCTTGTAATAATTTAGTAATAATCTAGAAGGGAGGAAGGAAACCTTTTTGTTTTAGAGGGATGACTTCTCAGCACAGAGGTCATACAGGTAATTGGACAGAATTGGGACTGGAGCTCAAGTCCCTTCCTCCTTCTGCTTGTGATCTTTTTTCCTGCTGCACATAGTATTAAGCCACTAGCCCACTGCCCCTCCCCGGCCCCACCCTCCAGTAGAGAATTCTGAGCACATTTTATAAGTGAACTATAGTGCCACGAATCACAGCCCTTGGGAGTGCAGTTCTGATTTGTGTTAAAGCCTCGGTGCTGTAGGGTGTTAGAACAAGTGTGAAAACTCAGCCCTCTGTAGTTGGAAAGTTGGCCCAGGCGCGTTTCCGCTGGTCAGGTCATGTGAATGTTGGGGTGGGGGCGGTGCCTGTGCAGGGCTGGGGAGATCAGCACGTGTATTTGCTTTCAAGTCAAGGAGCTGCCTTTTTTTTTTTTTTTATATATATGTACAACTACATTTTACTTGTGATTCCAGCCTGTCCGGTGGGTCTGGAAGGTCAGTCACTATCCCCAGAGTTGGCTCCGTTTGTTTTCCATTGTTTGCTCTGGTTTCTGGGCTATGCGAGGTCATTCGCTTGCACACAGTTCCTGCTTGCTGATGTTGCTAGTGTCGTCCTATGAACTTGAACTGTAACTTTTTTGATTTGCAGAAAGAGCTCTTGTGGGGGTAGTGGTTAATTCTTGTTGTGGTGTTTTCTCCGCTGCTATAGGGAACTACCGCAGCAGCCGGGAGGGGCAGTCTTCCTGTGTGTGATCTTCTTATTTGCCGCCTTGAGTGAGGAGTCTGCAGATTATCTGAAGATAATTCGGTCTTTGCAACCCTGTGTCTCTTGTGTCTTAATAGGTGGTAGGGCTGGGACCATTTCCTGGGCAAAACTCTTCTTGCTAAAGAATGATTTTTTTACAACCTTAAATGCTCACGATTAAAGCATAAACAAGAAAATACGGACCTGAGCTAAGAATGAATGCTGGGATCTTTCTGTGGGTTGTTGGATAATCTAGTCCTTACTAGAAAATTTGAACATAGACCTTTGGGCTGACAGAACAGCAGCCCTCTCTGAGATGGAATAGAAGTTATGCGCTGTTATAGTAAGGCTGTTGGGTATCCTGTCTGTGTCAGGAAGAGAGCGTTATAAGAGGCTTTCTGTTTTGCAGGCATGTATATTTTTTTCTTACGTATGTATATTTTTTTCTTACGATGTATCTGTCGTAGAACTCTGAACAAGTTGCCCTTTGCTTACCTTCTAAAAAAGCCTTTTTATGTTTTGTAATTTTTATCTCCATTATTTTATCTATGCTCTGTTAAGGGTCTGGGATCCTGCGTTTTCTTTGAAGCTATCTCTTTCAGGTAAAACGTGATTATCCGATGAAGAATGTGGAACTGATGTATATTTTGGAATATTTTGTAATGGCCTGAATATTTGTCTCTACCCCCCCTCCCCCAAATTCATATGTTGAAATTCTCACCCCTAACAGGATGGTTTTAGGAGATGGGGCCTTTGGGGGGTGGTTAAGTCATGAAAGCAGAGGTCCCGTGAATGGGCTTAGTGTGACAAGGGACAGGAGAGTGTGGTCTTGCTCTCTCTCTCTGCCTTCCACCATGTGAGGACACAGTGAGAAGACGGATGTCTGCAAACCAGGGCCCTCGCCAGCCACCAAACCTGCAGGCGCCTTCATCTTAGACTTCTCAGTGTCCAGATTGTGAGAAACAGGGCCGGGCACGGTGGCTCATACCTGCAATCTTGTCACTTTGGAAGGCCAAAGAGGGAGGATTCCTTCACATCAGGAATTTTAGACCAGCCTGAACAAGAACAAGACCTCGTTTCTACAAAAACATGGATAAATTAGCCAGGCATGGTGGTGGGCGCCCATAGTCCTAGCTACTCCAGAGGCTGAGACAAGACAATGGCTTAAGCCCTGGAGTTGGAGGTTGCAGTGAGTTACAGTAATGTCAGTTATGATAATGGAAATGGAGTGAGACCCTGTCTTTAAAACAAAAAGTCTGAGCTGTATAGTGTGATGGTAAAAGTTACTCAGTTCTTGAAAATTAAAAAAAAAAAATAGCAGAATTGTGAGAAATAAAATATTTGTTGTGTAAGCCGCCCAATCTGTACAGTGTGTTACAGCAGGCTGAGCTGACTGAGGCATACTTTATTTTAGCAAAATAGCACTTGATTCGAAATTGCTGTGCTCGTACAAAGTAGTGGATATAAAAAAAGAAAAGCTAGACAAGCAAGCACAGCAACACGGCACTCTGCTGTGCCCCAAGTTTAATTTGCTTCTTATTCTTTGGTTGGGGTTACGAGCGCGAGTTTCTTGGGTGCATCCTGTGTTCAAATTTCCAGTCTCTTATCCTGTCTGAGGAGATTTCAATGCTGTCCTTCCTCTTGGTGGCCTTGGCTTGTCCTGCTACTTAACCTCCCTGTCCCGCCGGGCCTGCATGTGTGCAAATGTTGGGGGAGAATCTCACGTTGACCCCGACAAATGGGTTACAAATGCACACATACCCACATTTTCTTTTTTGGAGGTGAATTTGCAGTGTCTTTTCTTCTGAGGAAAAGTATGGGATGCTGTTACAGTAACATAGGGTACTCGTCTACCGTGTACATGTTCATTATGAATTCATATTCAATAGAATTTTCAGGGCCCGCTGTAGTACTCATGCCTGTAATTCCAGCACTCTGGGAGACCAAGGCGGGTAGATTGCCTGGGCTCAGAAGTTCGAAACCAGCCTGAGCACAAGTGAGACCCTGTTTGTACTAAACATAGAAAAATTAGCCAGATGTTGTGGCAGGTGCTGGTTGTCCCAGCTATGCGGGAGGGTGAGGTAAGAGCATCTGTTGAACCCCAAGAGTTTGAGGTTGCCGTGAGCTGTGATGCAACAGCACTCTACTGAGAGTGACAAAGTAAAACTGTCTTAAAGAAAATAAATAATAGAATGTTCAATAGGGGTGATAAATGCCATCCTGAGTAATGTGGGGTACACATTCTTTAAAGTATTCTCTTTTTGTAGCTGATGGGCGTGATTTCGACATGTCTAAGTGTTGGTGACTGTAGAAAGTGGACTTGGTGGGTGTTTCTGCACTCTGGGGTCCGTGGGGCCTCTGGGCCTGCTTGGCACTGAGGCTGGGCACGGTGGCTGACACTGCCCACATCTGTGAGGCTCTCTGCCCACCTCATGGCCGGCCCCAGAGCCCCTGTTCTTGTTTGGGAGAGTACAGCCTTGCACTGATGGGGAATCCAGGGAGAGAGAGAGAACTTGAGTGTGTAAGAGAGGAGGCAGAGGGCCCTGGGCGTCCCTCCAGGTCCCCAGTATGGTCCCTGTGGGCCACCTGTTAGGGCCCTGCACCTCAGGCCTGGCCTACCCCTTCTTTCCATCCTCTTCCAAACTTGAGATGAAGGTGAGACTGAAGTACCTTGAGTTGTTCCTTTTTTTTTTTTTTTTTTGTATACATTTTTTCCTAAATAATGCTAAAAAGTTCCTGCTGGGGCCGGGCATGGTGGCTCATGCCTGACTCCTAGCACTCTGGGAGGCCAAGGCAGGTGGATTGCCCTGAGCTCAGAGATTCCGAGACCAGCCTGAGCCAGAGTAAGACCCCATCTCTATATTAAAACAAACAAACCAAAAAAAGCTGTGTGGTCCCAGCTACTTTGGAGGCTGAGGCAAGAGAATCACCTGGAGGTTGCTGTGAGCTG
>CAUYQV010153853.1:0-28005 GCA_963574575.1 Galagoides demidoff
GCCTGTGGTCCCAGCTACTTGGGAGGCTGAGGCAGGAGACTCGCTTGAGCCCAGGAGTTGTAGGTTGCTATGAGCTGTGATGCCATGGCACTCTACCCAGGGGGATAGCTTGAGGCTCCGTCTCAAAAAAAAAAAAAAAAAAAGAAGTTCTCTTTCTATTCTCCATAGTATATAAATACTCTATAGTATTATATTTGTATAATATATTATATAAATTATATTTGTATATATACAAAAAGTATATTATATTTGTTCATATAATGTATGAACAAACTACATATGAATGAATTGTAAAAACATAATGTTGAATGACATCAAACAATATGATACCATTTATATATGTAAAGTTCGTAATGCAGTTCTATGCATATAAAGATCAAAACCACACAAAACTAATTAAAGCTGATAGCAGTCAAAATAGTGCTTAACTTTTGATAGAGACTCAGAGAGGATGAAAAGGGATGTCTGAAGCATTGAAAATGTTCTATTTCTTGATATGGAATGTGGTCATATGAGTGTTTTTATTTTGTGAAAATTGAGCTATACACTTTAATACAATATTACATGTCAACAAATTACATAAATGTATTAAAGTATAGATAAATGAAATGGTATGATACCTGAACTTTTCTTAGAAAAATTTATAAAAATAATTAGATATAGAATAAATAAAACAAAAATATAGATTGTTAATAATTTTTGTTTGGAGACAAGATCTCAATCTGTTGCCCAAGCTGGGCATGTACCACCATGCCAAACTAATTTTTTTAAAGAGATGGGGTGGGGTTTTGTTGTTGTTGTTTGTTTGCTTTTGAGACAAGGTCTCAATATGTTGCCCAGGTTGATCTCAAACTCCTATCCTCAAGTCATCCTCCTGTCTCAGCCTCCCAAAGTGTTGGGTTTATAGGCAAGAGCCACATGACCAGCCATAAACTTCATAATTTTTAAAACTGTATGATAGATACATGAAATTTTTCTATTCTCTCTACTTTTGTTATTTCAATGTTTTGAAAAGTAAAAAAAAACACACACACACATATGAAATATTAGTCTTAGGGTAGAGAAAGGTATAAACCCCCAAAATCATAAATGAAAATAATGATGATGGCTTTAGCCTCCATTTCAGCCCCCTTCCTCCCTGTCTTCCATTGTAAAGGCTTTAAACGAAACATTGGCATTGCTAGCATCCTGACATTAGCCTGTCCGTGTAACCAAGAATGTATTTCTGCCTACATACATAAGCAATACAATTCAAAATAACAATGAAGTGCCATCCATTTTTCACACAGTGGATTGGTAAAAAAAAAAGTTAATGTCAATTATTGTTGACAGTTTGAAGACTGCTATAAATTCATATAAAATCCTTTGGAAGGGACTGGCATGGTGTCTCATGCCTGTAATACTATAACTTTGGGAGGCCAAGGCAAGAGGATTATGAAAGACCAGGAATTCAAGACCAGACTAGGCATCATTGTGAGACCCCAATTTCTATAAAAGAATAAAAAAAAAAATAACTGGGCTCTGTAGTGTGAGCCTATAGGCCCAGCAACTTGGGAGGCTGAGGCAGGAAGATCACTTGAGCCTAAAAGGTTGAGGTCACAGTGAGCTATGATCATGCCACTGTGCTCCAGCTTGGATAACAGAGCAAGACCTTGTTGCTAAAAAAAAAAAAAAAAAAAAAATTTTAATGAAATTAAAAATAATTTGTTCGGAAGATAATTTGGAAATATCTATCAAAATTCTCCTGAAAGCAAAAGCAACATTGGAGTGGTTAGAAGTGAGAATAGAAATAAGGCAACAGGTATGAGAGTCTGAGCAGAGTCAACTTTAATTAATTATATGACTGGTTAAATATGGAGGAAAGAGTCAAAAATTATCAGAGGCTATTCATAGAGATAGGGAAGTCAAAAGACACTGTTTTGGACAAGCAGATAAATAATTCAGCTTGGGATATCTTATGTTTTCTGTTACTTCACAATGAAGACAATTTTGGCATTCTCTCTAAGTATAGAATCTCCATGTAAATATAGTTGTTTATATAGAAAATTGGTAATTTCATCAAGCATTAATCTAGAAACTCAACAAGAAGCAAACAGAGAATGTCACTTAACCTTAGCTACATGCAGGACCTACTTAAAAAAGAAAACACATTTTTATCAATGGTGAGAACTTTTTTTTTTGCACCTAGACAATTGGCAAAGATTTTTTTTCCATTCTTTTTTTTTTTTATTAAATGATAGCTGTGTACATTAATGCAGTCATGGGGTACAGAGTGGTGTTTTCATATACAATTTGAAATATTTTCATCAAACTGGTTAACATAGCCTTCAAAGATTTTTTAAAAAATAATCTACATTAGCAAAGACATAGAAAAAACAGGTACTATTACATACTGCTGGTGAGAGGGTAATTAATTACAGCATTGGAGGACAATTTTATAGTTTATAGCAAAAACCTTAAGAAAGTTAGCCTTTGATCTAATAATTTCAATTCTACCTGAACAAATATACAAATATTTTAAAATTATTTTAAATCAAAGTTATATATGTACATGGTGGGATTTGTTTGTTTTTTGTTTTGTTTTTTGGAAATTCCTGTGCTTCTGTCCCAACTATACAAGCCTTCAGAGTAGCTAGACTAAAGGCATGCACCACTGTGCCTGGCTTACACATGGTATTTTATTTTATTTATTTATTTATTTTAGAAACAGAGACTCACTTTGTTGTCCTCTGTAGAGCACTGTGGCAGCACAGCTCACAGCAACCTCCAGCTATTGGGCTTAGGTGAATTTCTTGCCTCAGCCTCCCGAGTAGCTGGGACTACAGGTGCCTGCCACAACACCCACCCAGCCATTTTTTCTGTTGCAGTTTGGCCGGGACCAGGTTTGAACCTGCCACCCTTGGTCTATGGGGTCAAGGCCCTACTTACTGAGCTACAGGCACTGCCCAACACATGGTATTTTAAAAATTAATTATTAAAAGACTTAGATAGAAAAATAGTGTGCTTCTGCTCCATTTCTTACCCATACAACTCTCCAACCTGCTACTTTTAGCTATTTCATCTGATATTTACCTCTTCGTGGTTAAATAATTTGCTCATTCAGCCTTTTCTTGATTTATCAGTTTAAAACATTGTTTCTTGACATTGACAACCTGTTATGGTAACTGAGGATTTAGCCCTTTAACTCAATCTCTACCACTTCCTTTCCCCACATCCTCTCATTATAGTTTCATTATAATTTTTAAATGTCATACGGCAGGACTTCTTGGCAAAAATATCACAGGGCAAAAATGTTTTGATTAATTCAGCAGTAGTATTACATAGTTATGACTCTATAAAGATTCTAAGCATCAACAGGCTAGTAATATTTTTTCCAAACACAAAACCATCTAACAATCTAGCAATTCCATTTTTTTTCTGAAGGTCTCCCTCCCATATCTCCTGTCCTCCTGATCTAAGGGGCATGGTTGTCATCCCAGAATTTCCTCTCACTGTGCTCTATACTACATCCCCCACTTCCTAGACTCCTTATTCTTTCTTGGTATACTCTCTTATATTTCTGAAATAGTAATTTCCTAAGAAAAGGTACATAAAGGCAAAAGTTTGTGTCTTTGAATCTCTAAAAATGTCTCTATTTTACCCTCATCCTTTATTGGTGATTAGGTATAAAATTCTTAATCCAAACATAATTTCACATCAGAATGTTAAAGATAATACTCGATTGTCTTCTAGAATTCAGTGACACTATTGAGAAGCCTGAAGTTATTGTTTCTTCTCCTTTTAATACAATCATTTTTCCTTTCTTTGGAAACTTTTATGGTTTTTATTACCAGTACTCTAACATTTCATGACCATGTCCTTGCTATAGATTTTTTTTCCAGTCATTGGGTTGCATAGTCTGACCTGGAGATGTGTGTTCCCTACTTCATATAAACTTTTTTTAGATTTCTTTTATACTTTATTTCTCTTTGATTTTTATTCTGTACTCTCTAGACTAGCAGTTCTCAACCTGTGGGTTTCGACCCCTTTGTAACAATGGAAATACATCCTGCATATCAGATATTCACATTACAATTCATAACAGTAGAAAAATTACAGTTATGAAGTACCAACGAAAATAAGTGTATGGTTGGGGGGTCACCACAATATGAGGAACTATATTAAAGGGTCACAGCATTAGGAGGCATCAGGAAGGATGAGAACCACTGCTCTAGACCTTCTAAACAATAGAATTTGGGTTGATTCTTTATCTCTTACCTATCTTCTCCAATTTCCATCTCATTGTCTTCTTGTCTGACTTCCTGGGAAGTGTCTTCAGTATTCTTCCATGCTTATCTTGGGATTTTTAATTCAACAATTGTATTTTTAATTTACAAATGCTTTTTATTTTTTTTATTTGTTTATTTTTCTGAGACAGTTTCATTATGTCACTCTTAGTAGAGTGCTATGGTGTCACAGCTCACAGCAATCTCAAACTCCTGGGCTTAAGTGATTCTCTTGCCTCAGCCTCCTGAGTAACTGGGTCTACAGGCGCCCACCACAGTGCCTGGCTATTTTTTTGTTGTAGTTGTCATTGTTGTTTAGCAGGCCTGGGCTGGGTTTGAACCACCAGCCCTAGTGTATGTGGCTGGTGCCCTAGCCACTGAGCTATGGATGCTGAACCATCCAAATGCTTTTTAATAAAATTTTCTTCCACAGCCTCTATCATCTCAGTTTCCTCTGACTTTCTTATTTGTTTGCTACCTCTGATATTGTGGGCTTTTCTGAATTCTTCGGTCTTTTTTCTGATTTTACTTGAGAAAAATAAACTTAAAAAGTATGTTAAGATCCCTTGCTGGAGCAAATCATCAAATGGTGGGCTTTACTTACTGTGATGAGTTGATAAACCAGCCTTTTTTATTGGCAGCCTACCAAATTTCAGTCTGAAAGTATTTTTCCCTGAAACTATTTAATTGCTTTCTGGAAGAAGCCAAATTCTTCTATCTTAAGGTGCGTTTTGTGAGCAAGATGTAGAAATGAATCTGATGGTGCACTGTTCAGACAGTAAATTTAGGCTGATGCAATCAAGGAAATTCAG
Organism: Galagoides demidoff; assembly: GCA_963574575.1. Taxonomy (NCBI): domain Eukaryota; kingdom Metazoa; phylum Chordata; class Mammalia; order Primates; family Galagidae; genus Galagoides; species Galagoides demidoff. Next base: position 5,078 of record CAUYQV010153853.1, read on the forward strand.
GTTACATGTCTATAACATGTACACTCACATAAAAAATAATATGGAAGTACTATACCAAAATGTTTTTGTTTTTGTCTTTCCTTCCATTTATTTCCTAGAATTGATTAACTCTATACCAAAATGTTAATACCATCTTCTCTTAGTTATGGGTTCAAGGATGATTTAAATTCTCTTTTTTTCTTATCTTTTTTTCTCATTTTCTTACAAAATTAGAATTAACAATATTAAATTAATAATATGATTTTTAAAAGTGTTTAAGTAAGCCTGGTGTGGTGGTTCACATCTGTAATCCTAGAATTTTGGGAGGCTGAGGCAGGAGTATGGCTTGAGGCCAGGAGTTCAAGACCAGCCTGGGCAACATGGAGAGACCCTGCTTCTACAAACAAGTAAAATTAAAATTAAAAATTATCCAGGTATGATGTAGTTCTAGCTACTCAGGAGGTTGAGGATGGAGGATCACTTGAGCCTAAGAATTCAAGGTTACAGTGAGGTATGATCCTGCCTCTGCACTCCAGCGTGGGCAACAGAACATCTTTAAAAAATCTTAATAAAAGAAAAAAAGAAGGCATTTAAATAAAAGCAAACCATAAAAAACAAAGAACCAGACTTTTAAGATTTCAAAATATATTCCACCAAAGAAGATATGTAGATAGCAAATAGGTATATGAAAATATGTGTAACATCTTCGGTAATTAGAAAAATACAAATTAAAACCACAATGAGATAATACTACACACTCATTAGAATGGTTTTTAAAAACAAAATATATACTACCAGGTGCTGGTAAGAGTGCAAAGCAATTCTCACACATTATGGGAATGCAAAATGGTACCAGCCACTTTGGAAAATAGTTGGCAGTTTTTGTGAAATTAAACACATATTTATCTTGTAACCAAACAATCCTTCTTCTGGATATTTACTCAAGAAAAATGAAGGTATGTGTTCACACAAAAACATGTATATGAATATTTATAATGCATTTATTTATAATAGGTAATAGTCACAACCTGGAAACAACCCAAATATCCTTTAACTATAGTACCTCCATAGCACTAAAAGGAATGAAATATTATATATAACAATACAAATAAATCTCAAATGCATTCTGCTAAGTGAAAAAAGTCAGACTCACAAGGCTATATACTAATTTTATTTATGTGACATTCTGAAAACGCAAAACTATAGGGACAGAGAACAGATTAGTTGTTACCAAGGGTTGGGGCAAAGAGTACAGGCTAACAAAGGGACAACATGAGGCAACTTTTTGGGTGATGGCATTTTCTGTCTTTTGATTGTGTGACTCTATGCACTTGTCAAAATACATAGTGCTAAAAACAAAGATATACTGCTATACACTAAAAAGAGTGACATTTACTGTATATAAATAGATATTTTTAAAAAATACAAATATAAAAGAAAACACAAATGACCCCCATGTATTAAAATCACAACTTGTAAAACACTTCAGCTGGGAGTTAAATATTTCAGAAAGATCTCATATGTGGTTCCTCTAAAAAGCAAGACTTTATGGCATTAAAATATGCTTACATTTATAATATTAATTCACATAAGAATCTGGAATGTATGCATTATACCCTGAATGCTGGTGATGCTTAGCCCATGAAGTCATAAAAACTCATCTTTGGGTGGCACCTGTGGCTCAAAGGAGTAGGGCGCTGGCCCCACATGCCAGAAGTGGCAGGTTCAGATCCAGCCCTGGCAAAAAACTGCAAAAAAAAAAAAGAAAAAGAAAAACAAAAAAAACTGCATCTTTATCTTTGGAAAATATGAGACATTAGTCAAAGAATCTAATATGAAAAAGTGAAATTAATATAACTCCATTCCAACTATTCCATTCATTAAACACATATTTATTTAACACTTGTAAATATTTGTTAGTTGCACATTCCATAAGAAACTTAATGATAATTTAAAAAATACAGAGATAAATCATGAATTTTATGTTTAAGATCTAGAAAGGAAAACTAACCTCATAATATACTGTATATCCACATTGTAAGGCAGAAAACGAACTAGTGCATGAGATTAACGGAAGAGGGATTCAGAGCAGATTAATGTTTCTTTTTCTGCTTTTTATAGAAACATGGTCTCACTCTGTCACCCTGCCTAGAGTTCAGTGATGTGATCATAGCTCACTTTAACATCAAACTTTTGGGCTCAAGCGATCCTCTTTACCAAGTTCGTTGCCTACTTCTGAGGCAGAAGCCAAGACAATGAGACAGCAAGGTTTAATGCAGAGGAAGAGTGTAATATCACAGGCATTATGTGAAGATACTGAAGGAAGGTCTCAAATCTATATCCCCAAGAGGAGAAAGGCTTTTTTTTTTTTTTTAACATAGTTTGGAGGGCAAAAGCCTAAGCAATTGAGTATGCTATTTGCTGGGTTAAGGGCAGATCTAGAGGAGTGTAGAAAAAATTTCTTTATTGCTGAGTTGGTTTTTGGATGGGGGTTGAAAGAGCAGTTAAGTTGGTTCCTTGATATGTATGGGCCGCTGGTCTGGGTGAGTCAGCTCTTCCACTGGAATGCAGGGCCTGGAAGATATCTCAAAAACTAGCCTAAGGTTTCCCAAGAATAAGGTGACCAGATGTCCCGATTTTTAACAATTTGTCCTGTATCCTGCAGTGTTTTCAAAAAGTCTGGATTTTTAGAAAGAATGCATGACAATCTAGGGAATAGTGGGACAAGGGGAAGGGAATATATGGTTTTCAGCTGCAGAAAAGGTTAATGTAACTCCATTTGGGAATGAAGAGGTTAATGTAACTTCATTTGGAAATGAAAAGGCTAATGTAAACTCCCTACTCCCCTCCTGGGCAAGGTCACCCAGGTTGGCCACTGCCCTACTCCTCTGAGCTACAGGCTCCGCCTTATACATATATTTTTTTAATGTATTATATTTGTAAATTGTACTTATGTTGGAATTTAAAAAATAATATACATTACAATACTATTTTTGTGTTCTATGAAAATTTTTGTTGCTCCATATAGACCAAATTTTTAATTAAGACACTCCCCCACACCCCCATCCCCATCAATGGTGTCCCTCTTTACCAATGTTAAAATCTGGTCACCTTACCCAAGGGTGACATTGTCTGTGGGAGCAATGAAGAAAACTAAGAATCTTTATGACCATCAGTTATATGACTCCTGAGTTGTAAAGCAATTACAGGAAAGCAAGCTAGAGAACAATGCCTGGTTTTAAAAAAACGTACACACATTTTTAAGAAAGGAAAAAACTGTATTAATTTCTTTCTTTCTTTCTTTCTTTTTGAGTCTCACTCTGTTGCCCAGGCTAGAGTGCCCCGGCATCAGCCTAGCTTACTACAACCTCAAATTTCTGGGTTCAGTGATCTTCCTGCCTCAGCCTTTCAAGTGGTTGAGACTATAAGTGCCCACCATGACACCTGGCTAATTTTTAAATTTTTTTTAGAGACAAGGGTCTCACTACATTGTTCAAGTTGGTTTTGAACTCCTGGCTTCAAGCAATCCTCTCACCTTGGTTTTCCAGTGTGCTAGGATTATAGGCATGAGCCACTGTGCCCAGCTAGATTATTCTTTCTTAGTAGTGAGATCAGAGATTGTTGCCTGGATTAAACCGAATTTTAGAAAGGTCTCTGAATGAGAGGTCAAATTTGAATATGCAGATTTGGGAAGGGAGAATTAGGAAGGGGTCCAGCGAAGGCAATCTAAACAAAAGAAAAACCAAAACTCAGAGAATATTTCTGAGGGAAGTAGCTGTAAACACACCATTATCCTTGTCTTCCTTTCTTGAACACTGTTTGACATACAGTATTGGCCACTTTGTCTACCATTCTAATTTGCTTTCAACCTTACTTATAGTAATAGTTGTTGTGTTCCTCTAGTAGAATCTTCAGTGTTAGCCCAAAAGTTCTTGGATTCTAATCATGCAAAATTTGATTTTGTTGAGTTTGTCATTAATGTTAAAATTTATGATTATTCAGTTAAAAGTATATATCTATGTCAGCCTTTTTCTCTATCTCCCCTTTGCTAGGGTGAATAATACCCTTTTAAAAATGCCACATGAAATCCTACTTTTCTGGTAAGCTCATTAATATTAAAATCTGCTTTAAATTCTTTTGTTCCTGTATTGTTTAACCAGATAAAAAGGAGGAATAGACCAATTTCATGTGCCCTCTGTAATTGCAATTTTCAGTACTTCAGTCATACCCCTTTATATTCTTTCTTTTCTGGCACCTAAATAATCACTTGGCATTAGTTGCTGCGGTGAAACATTAAACCTGATCACTGAAGAAGCCTGCAATTTATCAGAAAAGAAATCACACCAGGATCTTCTGCTCCAGCTGCATATTGAGGATTCCAGTCTTCTTAAAAATACCCTTATACTTCTTGTGAGGTTAGCTGCTTAAACAACTTTGCAAAGTTGACATGAAATATGAAGTGTCCGATTTTGATTCAGAAGTTTAGTTTATTGTATCTCACACAAGAAGCAGTACAATTAATCAAAGTATCTTCCTGAACTATCATCACAGTTTTGACATCTTCACAGTAGCTTCTGTTTGCCAGTAGTGAAGGAGGCTGAGTGGTAAAGAAATCATGGAAGGTGTTTTCCACAGCTTATTGACAATTGATTATTTTTCCTTGCAAGAAGTCCAAAGCCTGGCTCAGCACCTGTGGCTCAAGTGGCTAAGGTGCCAGCCACATATATCTAAGGTGGCGGGTTCGAATCCAGCCTGGGCCTGCCAAACAACAATGACAGCTACAACCAAAAAATAGCCGGGCATTGTGGCGGATGCCTGTGGTCCCACCACAATGCCCGGGAGGTTGAGGCAGGAAACTTGCTTGAGCCCAGGAGCTGTGATGTCATGGCACTCTACCCAGGGGGATAGCTTGAGGCTCTGTCTCAAAAAACAAAAACAAAAACAAAAACAAAAACAAACAAAAAAAAAGAAGTCCAAAGCCTGGAAGAAGTGGTAGTTGGTGTGAGGTCTGGTGAATATGGCAGATGACAGAGAGTTTCCAAGGCCAGCTTCTGTAGTTTGAGCAGTGTTGTTTGTGTGACATGTGGTCAAGCATTGTCTCACAAGAGGTTTGGCCTGTCTCTATTGACCAATCTTAGCTGCTTAATCAAAGCATCCTCATCATGTCACCCAATTGGTTGCAGTAGACATCCATTGTAATCAGCTGAGAAGGTTTCATGAAATTGTAGTGGTCAATACCAGTGCTGGACCACCAAACAGATACCATTGCTTTTGTTGATGAATTTTCAGTTTTGGACTGTGTTTTGGCACTTCATCTGTATCCAATGCTTGTGATTATCAAAAAAGACAATCCATTTTTCATCACACATAACAATACAGGGAAGAAATGATTCATCTTTATGTTGTGACAGCACAGATGATGTCTCTTCTGACACTTGTTTAATTCATGCAGAACCTGTTTGTCCAGCTCCTTACCATACCCTTACCATTGTTCCAAATGGTCCAATATTATTGGTATAGTGTCAAACATTGCTGCTAATTCATGCATACATTGAGATGGATTTGCTTCTACTATAGCTTTCAGCTTATCTTTATCCCTTGGTCTTAGGTCACCTGCATGGCTCATTTTCAAGGTTAAAATCACCAGAATGTAACATCTCAAACCATCAATACACTATGAGCATTCATTAGCCACATCCTTCCCCAGCACTTTGTTGATATTTCAACCTGACTGTGCTGCATTGGTTCCATGATGGAACTCATATTCAAATGCAACATGAATTTTTGACTTACCTTATTTCATAAAAATTGCTTTTAAAAAATATTTGAGGTCTGACACTGTAGTGGCTCACAGCTGTAATCCTAGTACTCTGGGAGGCCGAGGTGGGAGAATCAATTGAACTCAGGTATTTGAGACCAGCCTGAGCAAGAGTGAGACCCCCCTCTGTACTACAATAATTAGAAAAATTAGCCAGGCATGGGGCTAGGCATCTGTAGTCCCAGCTACTTGGGAGGCTGAGGAAGGAGCCTCAGGAGTTTAAGGTTGTTGCGAGCTAGGCTGATGCCACAGCACTCTAGCTTGGGTGAGACTCTTCTCAAAAAAAAAAGAGAGAGAAGTAATCAGAAGCCAAATGTGCATTTCAAAGACTGAGGATGTATCTTTACAATAATAGTAAAAAAGAAACAAGGAGCGTCAAAGTGAAGTGTCAGAGATACCAACTGTCAAACTTAAGGAAATTGGATGTTTCATACTTAATAACCTAATACATTCATACATACCCCCAATTCTTAGGAGGCTCACTTAACAGCATCACACTGCTTAACCATAATTTGTGGGAAATGAGATGTGCGGGTTAAATAAATTTTCTGGTTGAATCCTTTTACCTTTAAATCTTGTTGCATGATTCAGAATTTTGAGTTACTTCATTTCAAGAAATGACACTATTATTGAGAGCAAAGCATATGCCGTTAGTTGCTGTTATGATATTATTTTACTACTCTTGTTGTTTGTCTCTAATAAGGGCAGGTCCTTCCTCACTCTTCTCGCTCTTTTTCTCTCTCTCTCTGCTGTAGTCTGTGTGTGCATGAGTGTAACTGGGGATGCCAATTAATGCTGGTTAATCAAGCCTTGTTTTGTTTTTGTTTTTGTTTTTGTTTTGAGGCAGAGCCTCAAGCTGTCCCCCTGGGTAGAGTGATGTGGCATCACAGCTCACAGCAACCTTCTGGGCTCAAACAAGTCTCCTGCCTCAGCCTCCCAAGTAGCTGGGACCACAGGCGCCCACCACAATGCCCGGCTGTTTTTTGGTTGCAGCATCATTGTTATTTGGAGGGCCCAGGCTGGATTTGAACCCACCACCTTAGGTGTATGTGGCTGGCGCCTTAGCCACTCGAGGCACAGGTGCCGAGCCTTTTTTTGTTGTGGTTGTTGTTGTTTTTTGTGTTTTTTGAATCAAGCCTTGTTAATGGGACTTTTACTATTAGCCAACCAAATTTCCTCAGCTTTAGAAACATCTGGAATAAATGCCCTTATTTTTCTTCTTTCAGTCATTAGTCCTTCTAAATTAAAAAAAAAAAATTATTCACAAAACCATATTTCCCAACCTTTTGTGGAAAAACATTTTTAACAGCTACTAAAAGTTCATCTATACCTAAATTTGCCAACTTGATATTTGGTTGTTCTGAATGTAACCCCTTGGAGAACACAACCTGTAGAGTCTAGGATATGAAAAAGGAGGGAAGATCTAACAACGATTTGCACAGTCCTAAGCCCTAGATAGCAGGAAAAATGGCTAGCATACGAAAAAATCACCACTACCACCATTAATTTATTGAGCAACATTTTTTTAAAAAGTCAATTACGTGCAAATCACCATACTAGGGATCCTAGAGAGGACAAGATGTGGTCTAGTAGTTTAATATGAAAACTAAGAGCCACTAAGAGCTTGAACTAAGCTAGCATTTTATAAATGCCATGTAAGTGGTTCAGGAGATACATAATACAATTCATAAGACAATGCTATCATTTCTGACTATGTGATAAGGGAATGTTTTGTAAAATAATGATGTCTGAGGCAGGAAAGTCCAAGTCTGTTTAGGGACTGCGACGAAAGACGCATGAAGGTGAACAATGACAGAAAGGCTTAGGACAGGTAGGATTCAATAAGGGAAAACTTCTCCAAGCTAGTGTTTGAACCTTATTACAAATACATGGACATTTTTGACAAAGCACAGGTTTTGGCATCACAGATTTGAGCTCCAATCCTGACCACTAACAATTTGTGACCTTGAGCAAGTCACCTACCTTACCTCTCCAAGACTCAGGTTGCTCATGTGTATCTCACAGGGTGTTATCAGGATTAAATGTAATTGGAGTATGAATTACTAATTCTGAAAACATTTATTGAGCTTCCATTGTGTGTGTCCCAGACACTGAGCTTTGTACTGGTGATGCAATCCCTGCCTTCAAGGAACCCATGAGCCAGTGGTTAAGACAGATAAGTAAACAGAAAATTACAGTACAGTATTAATGAGCACAAGGTCAGAGGAGCTTAATATCTTGGATCAGGTAAGGCAGTGGTAAAGAAAGCTTAAGAGAGGAGGTAGCACCTGAGGTACTTGAAAGGAGGGTAGAAATAGAACTGTTTTTCTAAGGTGGTTTTTGTTTTTGTTTGAGACAGGGGCTTGCTCTGTTGCCTGGACTAGAAGACAGTGGTGTTATCATAGCTCACTGCAATCTCAAATTCCTGGGCTTGAGCCATTCTTCTGCCTCAGCCTTCCAAGTAGTTGAGACTATAGGTGAGTGTCACCACACCTGGCTAATTTTTCTATTTTTAATAGCAATGGGTCTTGCTCTTACTCAGGCTGGTCTCAAACTCCTGGTCTCAAGAAATCTTCCTGCTCCAACTTCCCAAATTGCTAAAATTACAGATATGAGCCACCATACCCGATGTGATTATTTTTATTAATCCATATATTATAGTTTCTAGCAGAACCAAACACTTGAAAACCTAAATGGTTTTTTGTTGTTATTGTTCTTGTTTTTCACTTGTTTTGTTTTTGGCTTATTTCAATGTCAGAAAAACAGAGGTGGAGTAGAAGACAATACCCTATTTCTTGGCTGACCAAAGGGAAGAAGAGTCCAATTCCAGCTGTTATAGGAGTGCAAGAGGGAGGCAAGTCAAGATGTGTGGTAAAATGAAAGAGATTAAAACAGAAGTTGGCCCAACACAAAGCAGCAAATCTACGTTCTCACTTGTGCGAGAACTGTTACAGATATTTGTTGGGTTTTTAACATAACGTTTATTTCCTCTTCTGAAAGGAGACCACAGTTTTGTTTTGTTTTCTAGAGAACCACATCTTTCCTCATTCTCATTTTCTGTGTTCTGGTGAAGGTGACTGTATTTGATTCTGGCTTCAGGGATTGGATGTTATTCAGGCCTGGCAAATTACAGCCTCACATTGGTCATGGTTATTTGGTCAGGGACTGAAGCTTGACCTAGTTAGAGCCAGTGAGAGGCAATGTGGGATTTTTTCTCAGCTTCTAAGACAAGCATACCTTGGCTTTTATTGGTTTGAAGCCGGCAGTTGTATAGTAGGAGCTGCTGACAAGCATCCTTTCACCACTTGCCACCACTTGTAGCCTGAGAATGAAGCCAGCCAACAAGGAGGAGAGCAAGGATCTTCACAGCAGAATACAAAGTCCATGGGGGAAGGAAGTTTGATTTTATTTTAAAGTCTTTTTTATTGATACATCACTCACATACAGAGAATACAAAACAAATGTTTGGATCAAAAATTATTACAAGGTGAATACACCCATTTACCTATCACCCAGATCCAGAAAGAACATTATCTCCTTACACCTCTCTGAATCAGTAAACCCTCTTTCCATAACCACTAACACTGTAGTTTTGACAGTTTTTTAATTTATATAAATAGAATTATATACTATGCATTCTTGTGCATCTGGCTGCTGTTACTCAACATTATTTATTTATTTTGAGACAGAGCCTCAAGTTGTTGCCATGGGTAGAGTGGTGTGGCATCACAGTTCACAGCAACCTCCAACTCCTGGGTTCAAGCAATTTTCTTGCCTCAGCCACCCAAGTAGCTGGGACTACAGGTGCCTGCCACAATGCCTGGCTATTTTTTGGTTGCAGCCATCATTATTGTTTGGTGGGCCTGGGCTGGATTTGCACCCTCCAGTTCAGGTGTATGTGGCTGGCACCTTAGTTGCTTAAGCCACAGGTGCCAAGCCTCAACATTATTGTTAATGTCTTTGGTGCACATATGCTTACATATCTACTGGATATATTCCTAATAGAATAGAATTTGTAGATCATAGAGGATATACATCCTCAGCTTTAAAAGAAACTGACTAATTATTTCCCAAAGTGATTGTACAAATTTACTCTTCTACCCTAATATATACCTGTTGTCCCATAGCCTAAGCAATATTCAATATTATTATTATTTTTTTTTATTGAGGCAGAGTCTCACTATGCAGCCCTAGGTAGAGTGCTGTGGCATCACAGACCACAGCAACCTCAAACTCTTGGGCTTAAGCAATTCTCTTGCCTCAGCCTCCCAAGAAGCTGGGACTACAGGTGCCCACCACAATGCCCAGCTATTTTTTATTGCAGTTGTCATTGTTGGTTAGCTGGCCCAGGCCAGGTTTGAACCCCCCAACTTCAGTGTATGTGGTTGGTGCTGAATATTCAATATTATTAATCTTTCAAATGTGGATGTGTAGTATATCACATTGCATTTTCTTAACTATGAATGAAGCTGAATATTTTTCATATGTTTACTGGCCATTTATATATCTTTTTTAATGAAATGTCTAGATGATTTTTCTGATGAATCACCCCCTTTTTTGATTTGTGGGAAGTTTTAAAATTGTTGTCTTTTAGAATATTCTGGATATGAACCCTTTTTAGTTGTATGTGTTGTAAACACCTTCTTTTACTCTGTTGTTTGCAAATGTTCCTAATGTACTCAAATCTATGGTATTTTTTGTGTGTGTATCCTACAGTAAAATATTTTTCTATGTTATCTTGTATAATCTTCGTTATTTTCCCTTTGGCATTTAGATCTACAATCCATGTGGACTTAACTTTTTGTGTAGGGTGGAAAGTAAGGATCCAATCAACCCAGAACTGTTTGTTTTTTAAAGACCAGTCCTTTTTACTGCTCTGCAGTATCACATTTTTCATAAATAAAGCATCTGTATTTTCATGGATATGCTTCTGGACTCTCTACTCTGCTTGATTAAGTCTGCCTATCCTCATATTAATACCTTACCATTTTTATACCATACCATATTATATTGTAGTTTTATAAAAACCTTGATAATCAGTAAAATAAGTCTTCCCACCTTGTTCTTTCTAAGAGTATTTTGGCTATTCTTGGCCCGTTGCCTTTCCATTTACATTTTAGAATAAGGTTGCTATTTTCCACAAATAAACTTATCGAGATTTTCATCAAGATTGCATTGACTCTATAAATTAATCTGGAGAGACTGACATATTTAGAAAATTAAAACTTCTAATCCATGAACATTGTATATATTTCCATTTATTTAGATTATCTTTAATTTCTTTTAATAAAATTCTGTAGTTTTTTGTGTAAAGGGATCTTGTACCCTTTCATTAAATTTATTCCTAGGCATCTGATATTTGTGTATAATTGTAAATGTTAACTTAAGTTTAAAAGAAATTGTTATTGGTATGTAGGAAAATAATCAAATTTTTAGTTATTGACTTTATATAGTATTTTTCTATTGTTGCATAATTGATTATCACAAGTTTATCATCTCAAAAAACATAAATTTATTCTCACTGTTCCCATGAGTCAGTAGTCTAGGTGGGGATTCCCTATGTCAGATATCTGTTCAGGGTCTACTAAGCTGAAATCAAGGTGTCAGCTGGGGCTACAACCTCATACCAGGCTTAGGGTCCTCTTCTAAGAACACAGGTTTTGGGCACAATTCAGTCCTTTATAACTGTAGAACTGAGGTTCCTCTTTCATTCTGGCTGTTATCCAGCAGCCACTCTCAGCTTCTGGAGGCCACTGTAATTTCCTGTCATGTGGCCCTTTCCATAACATGGCATTTCATAAGCAAGCATCTCTTTTGCTTCAAATATCTCTGACTTCTAATTTCTCTGATCTCTAAATTATCTTTTAAAAGGGCTCACCTGATTAGGTAAGGACCAGCAAGATGATCTCCCTTTTGATTAACTCAAGTTCAACTGATTTAGGGGCCTTAAGTTACATCTCTGCAAAATTCCTTCACTGATCCCCACATGGCATAACCTAATCATGGAAGTGAAATTTCATCATATTCATAAGTCCACCCACACTTAAGGAGAGGTGTTTATATATGATGTGTATACCAGGAGACTGGAATCTTGGGAGTCTCTTAGACTCTTAGGAGTCAACTTAGAATTCTACCTACCACATCTTGTATTCATCAACTTTACTGGTATCTCTTATTGATTCTAGTAATATATCTGTAGAGTCATTAGACTTTTTAAATATACAATCATATCATCTAAATATAATAATACTTTTATTTCTTTCCAATTCTTATATCATTAAAATTTTCTTCTTCTTGACTTATTGTGCTGACTAGAACCTTGAGGACAATGCTGAAGAAAAATGTAATGACAGTGGCATATCGGCAACTGGGACGAGCTACTATGGGTTTGCTTGTCTTTTGTGTCATTGTAGCTCAAGGGCACAAAATGGAACCTGGAGCATAGATTTTCCATACATAGGGTTTTTTTGGTGGGGAAGGGGGCTTGAGACTTACAGTGTCTTGCTATGCCACTCTGGCTAGAGTGCAGTGGTGTCATCACAGCTTACTGTAGCCTCAAATTCTCAGGCTCAAGTGATCCTCCCTCTTCATCCTCCTAGAACTACAGGCAAGGGCCACCACACCTGGCTAGTTTTTCTATTTTTAATAGAGACAGGGTCTTGCTTTTGCTCAAGCTGGTCTCAAACTCCTGACCTCAAGCTATCCTCCCTCTTTGGCCTCCCCGAGTACTAGGATTACAGGCATGAGCCATGGTGCCTAGACTTACTCAATTTTAAATAAATGACAACAATGCTGAGAGATGGGGAAAGATTGGTTCTAGCTTGATCATTTGAGCCTCCAAATCCTACCATGTCTTAAGTCATCCCCAACTGTGGACTTTTTAATGACATGAGGCAATAAATTGTCCTACTTTTTATTTTCTTTTTTTACTTAAGTCATATTTTTTTGACAAGTTCAATCAAAAGTTTTAAATGATATTAGATCTCTGACCCACAGAATAACATGAGCAAACAAATATTGCAGGGAAATTGTTATGCTCAATGGAGTTACTTTTTTTTTTTAAGCATATTTCTGGTAATCCAGCATGTTCAAATATCTACCATATTAAAATTTTCCGCAGACCCCATGTCCCCTTCTACCTATCACTCCATCTATCCTTTATCATTATTTTTTTACAACTAAGCTTCTAGAAACAATTTACCTGGACTTTACTCATAATCATCTGCTTACAATTCTACATACTTATCTTGCTAGGATCAGCAATGACCTTTATGCCACTATATTAACAGACAGCACACATCTTATTTGTCATAGATTGACTACTTCTCTCTTCTTCAAAAATTTTTATTTCTCTTGTCTCTGTGAACCCACAGTTTCCTGTTTTCCTCTTATTTCTGTGGCTTTTCTTTCTGGTCTCCTCTGGTTGCTTTTTCTCTTCTCAGGACCCAGTCCCCTCACCAGGAAGATTCTCTGACCAGTTGGGCTCACACATCACTGACCTGGCTTAATCATAAGGACAAAGCTATTATACAAACTTTTTATTTACTCATTGATTTGATATAGGTTTGTTGTATAGATCTGTGGCTAGTCTCAGGTCCTCTTCTTTTTATTATCGCTCTACTCTCTCCTTTAGGATTCTTATGCATATCCATCCTTTGGATTATTAACTACATGTTGACAACTTCTGAATTTATATCTTCATTCAGATCGCTCTTCTTAGTTCCACCCACCTATATCTAACTGCCTCTTTAACATCTCCAGGGAGGTAGCTATTGCCTAGACAGTTCAAGTTAGACATATCCCTTAACTGAACTTATGGTGTCAAATCTTTTCCTCCTTCAATGCTTCCTACTTAATTAAATCGCTGTACTATACTTTTCAGTTGCTTAGGAATTATCTTTAACATCTATATATTTCTTAGTCTCTTCGTTTAACCAATCACCAAGTACTCCTAGATACCTCTTAAATTTGTTATTATGAAAATGAATGTTTCCTCCCACCACCTCTCCTAACTCCCCCTACTCCAATTCATATGTTGAAGCTCTAATGCTCAATGTGGTCATATTTGGGGATGAGCCTTTGGGAAATAATTAGGTTTAGAAGAGGTTATGAGGGTGGAGTTTCATGAAGGGTTTATAAAGAAGAAGAAACAGGAGTCACTCTCTCTGCATCATGTGAAGACATAAGGAAAAGACATCTGCAAGCCAGGAAAAGAGCCTGCACCAGTAACCTGACTTTGTTGACACTCTGATCTCAGCTCCTGGAACTGTAAGAGATAACTTTCTGGTGTTTAAGCCACCAGTCTATGCATTTTGTTATGGTAGCCCAAGGTAAGACAATTGTCTATTGCTCTCAAACTTTTTATCATTTCCACCACCTTAGTCTGATACCCAACTAGTTGGATAGCCTTCTGACTACTGGTACCACACCTTCTCTTGGTCATCTCCACTAATTCATTTCCAAAGAATGCTCAAACTGATCTTTTAAAGCATGTTGCATCATCTCCTTGCCCAAAGACCTATGATATCTTATAATAAGGTTCAAACTCCAATATGACCTGTAATTTCTCATATGCTCTGGCTTTCACCAACTTGTCTCACTACATGCCAGCCATATTGGCTCTTTCCGTTCCTCTTGCTTGCCAGCTCCTTCATGTTTCAGAGCCTCTTTTTGCTGCCTGCTTCTTTTGCCTAGAACTCTTTACTTCCACTGTGCCCTTTCCCTGGTCAGTTCCTATGCAGTTTTTCAGTTTAAATGCCTCCTTGGGCAAGAATTCTTTATTCATCTCCATTAAATTATATTGATCTTTACAAGCCCTCACAATTTCTTCTACCTTTTCATGATACTTGTCCCATGACACTTATTGCTGTCAAACAATTTCTATAAGCGTTTAATGTCTTTCTTCTCACCCCAGGTTGTGAATTCTATTAGAGCATGAACTGAATCTTGCTTACTGCTAGCATATAGGACCCAGAAAGAATGAAAAAGGAAAGAAAAACAAATAAAAGAATATTCATTGAGTGTGAATGGATGTCTGATTGAGAATAAGTATGAATTTAGGGTGGATTAAGAAATACTGGTGTAAGAACACTTTTCTTATCTTTTTTCTTTGATTGATTGATTAAGACAGAGTCTTACTCTTTCACTCTGGGTTGAGTGCTGTAGCACCATAGATCACAGCAACCTCAACTCTTGGGCTCAAGCAATCCTCATGCCTCAGCCTCCCAAGTAGCTGGGACTACAGGTGCCTGCCACAACACTTGGCTATTTTTTTTAGAGATAAGGTCTCACTCTGGCTCAGGCTGGTCTTGAACTCCTGAGCTCAAGCAATCCAACCACTTTAGCCTCCCAAAGTGCTGGGATTGCAGGCATGAGGCATCAGCCATTTTTCTTTATAATAAGAGATTTAAGATCACAATTAGAAAACTGGTTCCTTCATTAAGAGAAATTAATTTTGACAAAGTTTAACCTCACTCTGAGGGCAAGTAGTGAATAACTGAGGAAATTTCCATTATACAGGGGCAAAATGATGGTAGCTTGAGCAGGCAGTAAAAAATAAACAATTTTCTTCTCAGGAGCCATTAACCAGAGAGATGTGCTGACCACCTGAAATCAAAGTGGCGCTCACAGGCATGCATCGGTGAGCCACTTTCATCGTAAAAACAAACCCATTTATACAAGCTTTTTATTTGCCCATTGATTTGATAAATGCTTATTGTAGGGATCTATGGAGGAAAAACTGACAGTAGTCTGACTTTCAATGTATTATAGACACAGAAATGCTTATGCTTTGTAAAAGTGTCCTTTATGCTCATTTTACCATTTCTTTTGCTATGCATACTGATTTGCAGAGTAAAGTTGGGATAAACTTAGAAGAATGGAAATAGGCTTTTGCATATTTATAAAGGACAGATACATAAAAATAAGCTATACATTTTCTAAACTACTGGATTCTTGCAACTAAATGTGGGAACTGTCTCTTGGATTTGAGAACTTGTTAAAATTACTTAAAATATTAAATTACTCTATATTGATTATTTCCTAAAGTAGTTACCAAGCAAAACCTTCCTTATAAGATGGCTTTTTCTTACAACTAATTAAAAATTTCTTATTTCATATTTTAGTAAAAGCTCAAACTTTTCCTTGGGGCGTGGTAAGGAATCTTATATTTTTGCATTTGAATAATAAGTAATTCCATTTAACGTAATTCTTTGCTTTTTCAGTAATTTGTTGGGTAGCATTCCCTTAGTATTTAGTGAGACAAAGAGCAATGGACTGGATGTCCTTAAACCTGGCTTCTGATCGGAAATTGGCTACCACTACTAAACTATCTGTCTCAGCCCTATGGACCTCCATTTCTTTGTCAAATGAGATATTTCTTCTGTTCTAAAAATCTGATTTCAAAGATTTTTTTCTGTCTTTGGACTTTATTATTTTATTTTATATATTAGGTTAAAAGCTAATAAATAAAAGAATGGAAGGGGAAAATACTGTTTTAAATCTAAACGTGGACTCTTAGAAGTGAAGCTTCTAAATTGAAATCAGATTCTGATTAGGAAGTTATTTTTATTAAAGCTCAGGAATCTATAGCAATAAAAAGAATTTGGGTAGAAAACACATATATTTTACTGATTGGTAGAATGAGAATCAAAATGACCAGATAATGGCATGAGCATTAAATGACCTTTTAATGCTCATAAGGCATTTTGAGGACAGTCCATTGCATAATTGTAACCTATTTTTATATTAATCTTTTACTTTGGATTATGTTGTAAATTTTTCTCAATGTTGTTGTCCCTCTGTTTATTTTGCTTGTAAAAAATGTCCAGGATGGATGTAATGTGAGTGGTAAGAAGTATTTCCTTTAGATATATTCTGAAGATAGAACTAATCGGATTTGTTGGCACATGAGATATGGTATATGATTTTAAGGTCATTAGTTTCATAAATTATTAATATTCATTATACCAAATACTAAGGGGGAGTAATTTATAATTATTTTCAAATTCCATGAGCATTTATTGGAAGTCTACTATGTGGTATAGTATTCCAGATTCTGCACAGACATTTTTTAAAGGTACAAGTGCAGCAACAACAGAAAATTCAGTCTTAGAAATAATGACAATTTAGTCTGTTAGACAAAGCCTCCATAGATTAAAGAACTAAGTGAAATAACAAAAGAATCAAATTCTGCATAAAATAAAATAAATAACAGGACTAACAAAATGGTCCACTTTGAAAATAATTTTACATTTGTCAAGATATGCACATGCCTCTAGTCTGTTTGACATCTTACTATTTTCTTTTTCTTTTTTTTTTTTTTTTGTTTGAGACAGAGTCTCACTATGTCACCCTGGGTAGAGTGCTGTGATGTCACAGCTCACAGCAACCTCCAACTCTTAGGCTTAAGCGATTCTCTTGCCTCTCAAGAGAGCTCTCAAGTAGCTGTGACTACAGGAGCCTGCAACAACCCGCTGGCTATTTTTCTGTTGTAGTTGTCTTTGTTGTTTAGTAGGCCTGAGCCAGGCTCGAACCCATCAGCCTTGGTGTATGTGGCTGGTGCCCTACTCACTGAGCTATGGGTGCCAAGCCTCACTATTTTCTGACAGTAAAATGAGTCACGTATTTCCTATTCAAAGCTGGGCTAGTTATGCTCTGTGGTCAACTCCTGCTCCAGCAGGAAGTATACAAAAGGCTTCATGTTTGAGGTAGGAATTATTTGTTTTCATGTACTCTTCTGTTGTTGATGTCCTGGGTTGCATTTTTTGCACTTTGGTTTAGAATTCTTGCTTGCGGCTCGGTGCCTGTGGCTAAATCAGCTAAGGTGCCAGCCACGTACACCTAAGGTAGCGGGTTCGAATCCCCAGCCTGGCCCGCCAAACAACAATGATGGCTGCAACCAAAAAATGGCCAGGCGTTGTGGCGGACGCCTGTGGTCCCAGCTACTTGGGAGGCTGAGGCAGGAGACTCGCTTGAGCCCAGGAGTTGGAGGTTGCTATGAGCTGTGATGCCATGGCACTCTACCCAGAGGGATAGCTTGAGGCTCCGTCTCAAAAAAAAAAAAAATGTGTTGAATGAATGACTGATTTTAAAGGCATGAGCCATACACCCAGCTTTGTAAAAGGGCAGCCAGTGAAGAAAACTAGGGTAATAAGATGCTGATTTGTACATACTATATTTGGGGGAGAGGAGCTTGGTAAGTGTTCCATAAACGAAGGATACTATTGTTCCTGTCTCTCTGAGGAGATGGGGAAAACTACAAGACTAAATTCAAGGCTCTACTTTGACAGGGTTCCATCAGAGGAGAAGATGAGGCAGGAAACCCAGCCTGCAGAAGCAGAGGGCACTGGACTGAGAGAGGCACTGTGAGGAGCCACCCAGGAGAGCAGGGGAGGGGGAGTGAGCATCTTCTTAATAAAAGCCACACACAATTAACTTCAGAAGCCCTCACCTGGAGCTGGCAGCCACTAGCTTCCCAAGCTGCATCTTGGCTGGATAATCACAGCCACTGGTTTCTATCAGTCTTGATTTAATATGGCACCCCTCCTGGCTGTGAGTGCATTTACAGGAAAGGGCTGGGAGGCCGAGGCGAAGCCTAGTTGGGCTTGCTCTGCTCAGAGGTGGGTGGCTGGGCTAAGTGGCTCTATGGGGGAGGGATCCAGGAGAAGGGGTATGGCAGGCATCCCAACTGTTGGGGATCTCTTAGGGGACAGATCTGACAGCAAACCTGGCAGCATGTTCAGTGAGAGGTAGCTGGGGTGGGGTTGCGGGCAGGTAGATAAGATGTTGGGCAATAGTGAGAAGATAGGTATGGAGGAGGGGAGAGAAGAGAGGCCAGGCTGCAGTTTGCCTCTCATGGGGACAGAGTCCATCTGCTGCTCACAGACAGCATTAGATGCCCCATATTACTGACCCCCTGATTCCAACCCTAACACTCACATCACAGGGCCTTGAAAGAGGATGGCAGAGAGGACTAGGTAGAGAGGTTGACAAAGAGGACAAATGAGACTGGGATGGGGGGGCAAGAGGGAAAATCTAGAGAGGGAACGATAAGAGAGGAGCCCAGGCGTGCAACAAATAAGTCTAGGGAATGCAGAAAAGATGGGAACATGAGACCATGAGACAAGAGAGTTACCCAAGGACTTGGAAGTCTCTTAAAATAGCCCATAAAGTACATGTCCCCATAAAGGAAAGGCGGACATGCAACAACTACTAGGTCAGTATCTTGGATTCCTTTCTTTTCTCTTCTAGGCCACCCTCCCTTTGCTGCTACAACCATATTTTTAACATGTAAATCTGATCATTCTCCTCTGCAAATAGCTGGATTGATCCAGAGACAAGACTGGTGAGAGAAGTTAAGAGGGGCAAGTACTGGCTAAAGTAAGAAAATGAGTGTGTTCTTCTCAGCGTATCCTATCAGGGTATAAGATGTGGATTTATCTCATAGTTGGTGGCGTTAACTCTGATCACTTGGTTAAGCTGGTGTCTGCCACTTTCTCCACTATCATGTTTCCCTTTTAAATTAAGTATCCTGTGGATAGAGCCTTTGACACTAAGTAAGCATCCTGTCACTCCTCAAACTTCAACTCACTAGTTTCAGCAACTACTGATGGGTCTTGCCTGATTTGGGACAGGCTGCTTTAATCCTCACAGTTCCATAAGGTTGATAGTACAGAGAGTAAGTTCAAGCAAGTTTCCACCAGCAGCAAGTAATATAGACAGAACACTCACCCTTGCCTGATGTCAGAGCCTGCACTGTTCACCTGGAGGTAAGAAAAGACTTTTTTCCTATCCTCAGGGAATTCAGAGTCTATTTGGGGAGATGAGACTTAAAACACAAATTTTCTATCCCTACTTCTAGACCTGGGTACCTAATGAATTTATTGGAAATAAACCCCAGAGGTTCTTGCCATAAAGGCATAACCCGAGTTGAATCTTAACAAAACATTAGATAAACCCAAGTAAGAGATAGTCTACAAAACAACTGGCCTGGACTTGTTAACTTGTCAAGTTGAGATCCGGAGAGACAAGAAAAGACTGAGGGTCTCTTCCAGATTAAAGATAACTGAAGAGAACCAAATGCAACTTGGGATCTGGAATTTTCTTTTCTTATAAGGAGAATTATTGGGATAACTGGAGAAAACAGAGTAACATCTGTGGATTAGTTAATATCAATTATTAACCTGATTTGGATGATTATGCTGAGGTTATATAAGAAAATGTCCCTGATTTTTAGGAAATACTCCAAGTACTTAGGGGATCCTATGTATTAATTACTCTCATATTATTTAGAAAAAATTATATATATCTTTATTATATAGATATATTATACAAATAATATCTTTATTATTTTTATAGATAAGTAATAAAGCAAGTATGATAAAATGTTAACAGTTGGGAATCTGAATGAAGGTTCACAGAAATTCATTGTACTGTTTCTGAAATTATGCAAAAATAAAGGTTAAAAAAAAATCAGCATTATGCCTGACCTTAGGGGCTGGGCAGTGACTGGAAGAGGGCATGAGGCAGGCTTCTGAGTGCTTCTATTTCTATTTCTTTCTTTTTTTGAGACAGAGTTTTGCTCTATTGGTCCCAGTCAGAGTGCAGTGGTATCATCACTGCAACCACAAACTCCTAGGCTCAAGGAACCCTCTTGTCTTAGCTTCCTGAGTTGCTGAAATCACTGGCATACCACTATACCTGGCTAATTTTTCCATTTTTTTGTAGAGACAGGGACTTGCTCTTGCTTGGGATAGAGGAAGAATGTTCTAGGCTAGTTACTCAGACTTAATTCAGGCTAATTCTTTTTCTTTTTCAAAATCTCCCTCTGTCACCTGGGGCTAGAGTAAAGTGGCATCACCACAGCTCAACGCAACCTCAAACCCCTGGGCTCAAGCAATCCTCATGACTCAGCCTTCTGAGTAGGTGGGAATAAGGTACATGCCACCATACCTAGCTATTTTCTTTATTTTTTTTTTATTCTTTTTAGTAGACTGAGGGTCTTACTCTTGCTTAGACTGGTCTCAAACTCCTGACCTCAAGCAATCCTCCCACCTCAGCCTCCCAGACTGCTAGAATTATAGGACTGAGCCAACCTAGCCTATTTCTATTTCTTGACCAAATGTGTTTAGTTTGTGAAGACACAGTGAGCTGTATATTTTTGATATGTGCATGTTATACAAATAAATTTCAATATTAAGTTTTGAAAAATTAAAAAAAAATACCATAAAGTGCTTAGCACTGTGTCTGGCCCGTGTAAGCAAGCCACAAGGCTAGGCAAGTGGCAAGCTGGCACCTATAATGAGAGCAAGGAAGGGGGCTGGAAGACAGTAACCGTCCTACCCTCCTGTGTGTCCTACCCCTCCTTTCTTGGAATGCTTTACTCAGCTCTCACGGGAGCACCCAGGCTTTCAGACTGGAATGTGGGCCCAAGGGAGCATCATATCCCCAGCTACCCTGAAGCAAATGAGAAAATATAGACATAGGAAATGTGCTTGTGATCCTGTCACTGGGATATGCAAATAAAATATATAGGATAGGTCTATCTGCCTAATATTCCTGCCGCTGCGTTCTTTGGGTGTGATTAAAATGAACAATAAATTCCTCCTGTGTCTCAGTGGAGTGAGGTTTGGGAGTGGAGATGTGAGCTGGCACGAGAACGTCCCCCTCAGCTGAATATTCATCAAGGGATAGCTCCCCATATTTTTGTTTTATCTGCTATCATGTGCACAGAGATATATTTCTCCCTCTTTTTCTTCTTAGTTAAGACATGAAAATGGTCTTGGCTTTAAGTATTAAACTCTCCATCTACTAAAAGCCTTCAAAGTGAGACCTCCAACTACCTCATCTATGAAGCCTGTGCAGCTCATTCTGCCAGGAGGCAATCCACGCTTTCCCTCACCGACTCTGCATAAACCTTCCTAAGACAGTAGTCTGCAGGTTTCAGAGCTCAGAGTACCTGCCTCTCCCCAGCCAGATGGCAAGCTCAGGCTTGGGGCTGGGCCTCATCCACTTCTGGATCTTCTCTTGGGGTGCCTAAGGAAGCTGCAGCACAGAGAATGCTGAGAGAACTGAGGAAACCAGCAGTGAGGAGAAAATCAAGCCGCTTAAGGTGACAGAAGTGATATATTTTAAAGGGCAGAATAAAATAAAAAAATTAGGCTTATGGATAACTTTAAAATGGGAAAATCACCAATTATATTAAGTGGAAAAAAAAAAGCAGATCCAAATGCAGAATAAGATCATAACTCCTTCAAAGCCAATAGGTTAATTAACACTTTCAGGGTTGAGTAGGACAAACAAATGCCTGACAACAAGGAAATAATACAATGGGAAATGGGGGTGGGGGTGGGGGACTGAAGCTAGAGAGTACACATTCCCAATCCCTGAGGCATTAAATTCACATTTTTAAAAAACTCTGGGTTGGGTAAATAAAACATGGCTGCCAGCTTAAGACCAGCTGGTATATACAACAGACTGTAAACTGGGTTAAGAAAAAGGCCATCTTGGGCGGTGCCTGTGGCTCAGCGAGTAGGGAGCTGGCCCCATATACGGAGGGTGGTGGCGGGTTCAAACACAGCCCCGGCCAAACTGCAAAAAACAAAATAGCTGGGGGCGGCGCCTGTGGCTCAAAGGAGTAAGGCACTGGTTCCATATGCTGGAGGTGGAGGGTTCAAACCCAGCCCTGGCCAAAAACCAGGGGAAAAAAAAAAAAAGCCTGGGCATTGTGGTGGGCACTTGTAGTCCCAGATACTCAGGAGGCTGAGGTAAGAGAATCGCCTAAGCCCATGAGTTAGAGGTTGCTGTGAGCTGTGTGATGTCACAGCACTCTACTGACGGTGACACAGTGAGACTCTGTCTCTATAAAAAAAAAAGGGGGGGGTGGCACCTGTGGCTCAAAGGAGTAGGGCGCCAGCCCTGGCCAAAACCTGCAAAAAAAAAAAAAAAAAAAAAAAAAAAAGGCCATCAATATAAATATACATAGATATAGTCCAGAAAAGGCTAACACAGTGCCTTAAGCAGGAAAACTGCTTCAAATCCTAAAAATATAATAACTTGATTTTCTGTAACTCACCTGCTTGCTTTCTGCTAGCTTCAGTTTTCCCATCTGTGAAATAGGAGTAATAAACTA
>CAUYQV010153854.1:0-10662 GCA_963574575.1 Galagoides demidoff
TTCACCTTAAATTGCAGACTATGAGTAACATGCAGCTACAAATACTTCTAAGCCACTCCCACGATCCTGACTCAGAACATGTGAAGTATGGGGCCCAGGCAAAGTGGCTCATGCCTGTAATCCTAGCACTATAGGAGGCCACAGAGGCTAGACTGCCTGAGTTCATAGTTCGAGACCAGCCTGAGATAGAGCAAGACTCCATCTCTAAAAATAGCCTGGCACTGTTAGCGTTAGGGTCTTTGTGGTGGGTGCCTATAGTCCCAGCTACTCTGGAGGCTAAGACAAGAGAATCGTTTGAGCCCAAGAGTTTGAAATTGCTATGAGCTATGACACCATGGTACTGGGTGACCAAGGGTGACAAAGTGAAGTGTTGTCTTTAAAAAAAAAAAAAATAGGTGTTGTGGCACCCCATCTCTAAAAACACCTGGGTATTGTGGCAGGTGCCTGTATTCTCTGCTATTTGGAAGGCTGAGGCAGGAGGATCACTTGAGCCCAACAGTTGGGGGTTGCTATGAGTTGCAATGCCAGTGCACTTTACACAAGGTGAGAAAATAAGAGACTGTCTCAAAAAAATAAAAAATAAATATAAAATAAACCTATACATCTAAGTTAATAAATTCCTAGCCATTTAAAAATTTTAAGTGCATGAGCTGTACAAGTGAACAGTTATCCTTTATCTCAGCACTGACTTTATCTACAAATGTGTCATTTAACATATATGTCTTTCAGGGCGGCACCTATGGCTCAGTGGGTAGGGCACTGGCCCCATATACCAAGGGTGGCAGGTTCAAACCCGGCCCCAGCCAAACTGTAACAAAAAAATAGCCTGGCGTTGTGGCGGGTATCTGTAGTCCCAACTACTGGGGAGGCTGAGGCAAGAGAATCATCTAAGCCCAAGAGCTGGAGGTTGCTGTGAGCTGTGACGCCATGGCACTCTACCAAGGGTGACAAAGTGAGACTATTTCTTAAAAAAAAAAATGCCTTTCCAATATGCATAATAATAATGATACAAGGCTTTAAAATGATTCAAGGTTTTAATTACTTTTTCAATATAGCAGCCACAGGACATGCAAACAGTATGCCATATCCTTGCTTAGATCTACAGCTCAATTAGTACAAGCTACTAATGTTTAAATAACAAATACTCATCTACTTCATAAATTTCTGAACTTTCCCAAAAATAACATTCATTGTTTTATTTTTATTTTTTATTTTTTTGAGACAGAGTCTCAAGCCATCACCCTGGGCAGAGTGCTGTGACGTCACTGCTCACAGCAACCTCCAACTCTTGGGCTCAAGTGATCCTCTTGCCTCAGTTGTTCTATTTTTAGTAGGACAGGGTCTGACTCTTGCTCAGGCTGGTCTCAAGCTTATGAGCTTAAGCAATCCACCCACCTCGGCCTCCCAGAGTGCTAGGATTACAGGCATGAGCCACCACGCCTAGCCACATTCATTGTTTTAATTCATCTTACAGATACAACAAAGCCACCATTCATGCAGTATATTTAATACTATATTTGAAGAAAAGTATATAGTTTTCCACACTGCACATAAAATTATGCCCAACACATGCCAAGTGGTTAACTGATAAAACGAAAACTATGCCATCTAGGAAGGGAGCAGAGAGTAATTTAAGCAAGGAAGTTTCAGTAAGATCAGCCTAAGCCAAACAAATTTTTAAGTTAATATTGCAACAGGCTCAGCTTCAAAATCCAAAACTTGTTAGTATCTAAATACGTTTAAATACTCAACCATTACATGACTAAATCTGTGATTCAAAAATGATACACTATCCTAGCCACAAAAATCAAACAAGGCAAATGAACTGCCATGCTGTTATAAAAAGACTTCTTGTATAGATGCAAATTGAAAGAACACACACACACAAAAACATCACCAACAAGAATACAAGTAACTAGGGGCAGCACCTATAGCTCAAAGGAGTAGGACGCCAACCCCATATGCCGGAGGTGGTGGGCTCAAACCCAGCCCCGCCAAAAACTGCAAAATAAAAAAAAAAGAAGAATACAGGTAACTTGGTTCGGTGCCCGTGGCTCAGTGAATAGGGCGCCAGCCACATACACCAAAACGGGTTCAAGCCCAGCCACAGCCTGCTAAACAATGACAACTATAACCAAAAAATAGCTGGGCGTTGTGACAGGTGCCTATAGTACCAGTTTCTTGGGAGGCTGAAGCAAGAGAATCGCTTAAGCCCAAGAGTTTGAGGTTGCTGTGAGCTGTGACACCATAGCACACTTCCAAGGGCGACATAGTAAGACACTGTCTCAAGAAAAAAAAAAAAAAAAAACTTTTTGGCTTGGCACCTGTGGCTCAAGCAACTAACGCACCAGCCATATACACCTGAGCTGGCAGGTTCAAATCCAGCCTGGGCCACCAAACAACAAGGACGGCTGCAACCAAAAAATAGCCGGGTGTTATGGTGGGCGCCTATAGTCCAGTCCCAGCTACTTGGGAGGCGGAGGCAGGAGAATCCCTTGAGCCCAGGAGTTGGAGGCTGCTGTGAGCTGTGATGCCATTGCACTTTACCCAGGGCAACAGCTTGAGGCTCTGTCTCAAAAACAAACAAACAAAAAAACACTCCTTTAGCTCCTTGACAGACTTTGCCTTATTCTACATCTAGTTTTTTTAAATTTAAACTGGAACAGGGGATACAGGCGAGCAGACTAGGGCACACTGGAAACAAAGAAACAAACTGCAACACATGAGGAAGACAAAACAGATTGAAGCAAGGCTTCCAAACACTATCGTGTGCCTACTTCCTGCTGGTTTTAGCAAGTGTCACAAAAAGATTTTAAAAAGTTATTTCACAGCCTTAGACAAGTTGGCTATTGGAATAGAGTACTGTAACAATTTAATGGTGAGAGAAAATCACAATACTAGTAATCACTCAAGAAAATTAACTTCTGACTTGGCGCCTAGAGCTCAAGAGGCTATGGTGTCAGCCACAGGCTCAAATCCCCAGGCCTGCCAAACAGCAATGACAACTGCAACCAAAAAAAAAAAAAAATAGCCAGGCGTCATGGTGGGCGCCTGCAGTCCCTGCTACTTGGGAGGATTAGGCAAGAGAATCGCTTAAGCCCAGGAATTGGAGGTTGCTGTGAGCTGTGACGCCACAGAGTGACAGCTTAAGACTCTCTCTCAAAAAAAAAAAAAAAAAAAAGAAAGAAAGAAAATTAACTTCTATGGCTCAGCCCCATAGCACAATGGTTACGGCACCGGCCACATGCAGTTGCCACTGCTGTTAGCTGGCCAGGGCCAGGTTTGAACCCACCACACTCAGTATATGGGGCCAGTGCCCCACCCACTGAGCCACAGGCGCCACCTAAAACTAAATATCTTAAGCCACAAAGTAAGGTAAAAAGCAATTAAAATGAAGACCCTTCCCCTCAGACATTCAGTTTTAGGAAGAGAATCTATTATCAAACATCACTAAGAATGGGGTGGCGCCTATGGCTCAGTGAGTGGGGCACTGGCCCCATATACTAAGGGTGGGGGGTTCAAACCCAGCCCCAGCCAAACTGCAATAAAAGAGATAGTCAGGTGTTGTGGCAGGCACCTGTAGTCCCAGCTGCTCTGGAGGGTGAGGCAAGAGAATCGCCTAAGCCCAAGAGCTGAAGGTTACTGTGAACTGTGACACCACAGCGCTCTACTGAGGGCAACAAAAAAAAAACTCAAACTCTGTCTCAAAAAAAAAAAAAAAAAAACCACTAACAATGATGTTCCCAACTCTTCTGAAATAGAAAAAAAACCAGCTTAAATGACAATACTATTATCTTCAATATGCCCCAATATTGCAAAACAATATGGTTTTCTTTCAATCTGACAGGTTTGGGGATTAATTTTTCCCCTAAAAAATTGTAGCATGGATAATGTGGACAGTGCAGGAACCCAAGATTAGCTTTAAATAAAAAACACCTATAGGCTCGGCATCTGTGGCTCAAGCCACTAAGGCGCCAGCCACATACACCTGAGCTGGCAGGTTCAAATCCAGCTCGGGCTGGCCAAAAACAACAATGATGGCTGCAACAAAAATAATAATGATGATGATAGCCAGGCGTTTTGAGACTCTACCTCAAAAAAAAAGAAAAAACACACCTACAAATTACCACATAGTAGAAACCTCCCTTTTCCCCACAGCAACTCATCCATCCCTTCCCTTAACTCTCAAAAAGAAAAGGCTGAAGAGGCCATAAACAAGACACAGTACAAAAGACTCAAACAGGGAATGATGAGAGGCTGAGTAAGGAATTCTGAGTAATTAATAGAGCTGAGCCTCCTGGTGCAAGTACTGAGCATCATCTATAAAGGTATTTTTGCCTCCTCAACAGAAAAGAGATAGTGAGCCCTTGAAATATGATTAACTTTTTAAAAATTAAAAAATACAGAGAGAATATGCATCACAGAAACTGAATCCAACTGATCAAGTGTCTAAATATAAAATCATTTAAAAAACACTGGGGTCAGGGCAGTGCCTGTGGCTCAGTGAGTAGGGCACCAGCCCCATACACTGAGGATGTCAGGTTCAAACCTGGCCCCAGCCAAATTGCAACAAAAAATAGCCGGACGTTATGGTGGGTGTTTGTAGTCCCGGCTACTCAGGAGGCTGAGGCAAGAGAACTGCCTAAGTCCAAGAGCTAGAGGTGGTTGTGAGCTGTGGCGCCACAGCACTCTACTGAGGGCGACGGAGTGAGACTCTGTCTCTAAAAGAGAAAAAATGTAAAAATTTAAAAAATAAAAATAAATAAATTTTTAAAAAACACTGGGGTCAGAGAAATACATTTAACACCACCACAGGAATGTAACTGACAAATCCAGACTGTGGAAAAGTTTTTCTTCAACAAATTATTTTTTGGACAAAAGAAATGGAGGTGAGAACCTATAGATTACAAAATAATATACCTTATTTAGCTATTGACCTGGAAACATTTATAAGACAATAGAGAAATATGAACACTGGCTCTTATACAACATTAAAAAAAATTACTATTTTTGGTGTGTTAATAGTTGATTTCCTTTCCTTCAAAAGTGAAATTGAGGCCACACACAGTAGCTCACAGTTGTAATCCAACCACTTTGAGAGACTGAAGTGAGAAGATCACCTGAGGCCAGGAGTTCAAGACCATCCTGGGCAACATACCAAAACTCCATCTCTACAAAAAAAAAAAAAAAAACTTTAAAATTAGGCAGGCCTGGTGGCACATGCCTGTAGTTCTACTAACTTGGGAGGGTGAGACTGGAGGATTGCTTAAGCTTAGGAGTTTGAGATTGGTGAGCTATGATTATATTACAGCACCCCAGCTTGAGAAATCAAAGCGAGCCCTTGCTTTTTTTTTTGAGACAGAGTCTCCCTAAGTTTCCCTCCGTAAAGCGCTGTGGCATCACAGCTCACAGTAACCTCAAACTCTTGGGCTTAAGCAATTCTCTTGCCTCAGCCTCCCAGTACCTGGGACTACAGGCACCCGCCACAACATCCGGCTATTTTTTTGTTGTAGTTGTCATTGTTATTTGGCAGGCCCAGCTGGGTTTGAACAAGCCAGCTCTGGTGTATGTGGCTGGCATCCTAGCTGCTAGCTACAGACACCAAGCCAAGACCTTGCCTCTTTTAAAAAAAAATTTTTTTTTGAAGTTGATTGAAAAACTAGAGTATTAAGGGGTCTGAATACAGAAAAGTGAACATTAAAATTAATATGGCTGCACAGATTTATCCATAATGTTCTGAACTTGGCCTACCTGGAATTGAAATATAAATTGTGATTTTGCAGTTGGGCATGGTAGCTAACCTTTGTAATCCTAGCATCCCCAAGGCTGAGGCAGGTGGACTGCTTAAGCTCAGGAGGAATACAAGACCAGTTTGAGCAAGAGTGAGATTCCATGTCCACTCAAAATAGAAAAACTAGCCAGGCATGGTGGCACACGCAGGTAGTCCCAGCAACTTGGGAGGCTGATGTAAGAGGATCACTTGAGCCCATGAGTTTGAGGTTGCTGTGAGCTGTGACACCACAACACCAGAACCAGGCAACAAAGTGAGACTCTGTCTCAAAAACAAAAAAGAAGAAATAAATAGTAAGACTGCAATCATGAGAAAAGAGCAGCTTTGTTTGATTATGAAACAACCTTTTCTCTACTGATATAAGCTCTATAAATAGGACAAAAGTGATAATGACTACTCCAATCACATCATATTGCAGATTCTACCATACCATTTCTAGCATATATAATACCTGAACCAGCAGCACCAAGGCTGTGAATAAATCCGCATCAAGCCAAGGAAGTTACCAAATGCAAAAAAATGTACTTTGGCCAAGGAGGCACCCTCTAAAGCAGCAGTTCTCAACTTGTGGGTCACGACCCACAGGAACTGTATTAAAGGGATGCAGAATTAGGAAGACTGAGAACCACTGCTCTAAAGCATTCAAAAGTACCATCAGTGTACAGGTAAATCAAGAATAATTTAAAGCTCACGCCTATAATCCTAGTACTCTGGGTGTGAGGCCAGTGGATTGTGTGAGCTCAGGAGTTCAAGACTAGCCTGAGCAAAAGTGAGACCACCATCTCTACTAAAAATAGAAAAACTAGCTGGGCACTGTGGCAGGCACTTGCAGTCTAGCTACTTAAAAGGCTGAGGCAAGAGGATTACTCAAGCCCAAGAGTTTGAAGTTGCTGTGAGCTACCACAACACAGCACTCTACCCAGGACAACAAAGTGTAATCTCAGCCATCTGGGAGGCCAAGGCCAGTGGATTGTTTGAGCTCATGAATTCCAGACCAGCCTGAGCAGAATCAAAACCCTGTCTCTAAAAAATAGCCTGGAGTTGTGGCAGGCGCCTATAGTCCCAGCTACATAGGAGGCTGAGGCAAGAGGATCACTTGAGCCCAAGAGTTTGTTGTGAGCTATGACACCACAGGACTCTAACGGGAGCAAGAGAGTTAGACTATGTCTCAAAAAAAAAGAAAAAAGAAAAAAAAGAATAATTTAAAACATGGGTTCTAAATTTTCCCTAAGATTTCTGCTCTGGCCATTTTCTACTTCACTCAGAAGACAGCTCACAGGAAGATGGATCACCATATGCTGGAACCTGAGGTCTTCAAGATAAACACTGCCAAAAGTCTATCCTCTATACACATCCTCAGGTAAGTTTGTTCAGTTGATTTCAGTAGGAGAAAAATAATGGGAAACCCTTTATGATAAATCATTGACTTAAAAATAAACTATGCTTCCTATACTAGGTTAAAGCTAAGACAGACAGGATACTGCTTAAAATTTTAACCACATGAGGTTTTTGTTCTTAATACAGAAAGGAAAACAATCCTGTTTTCCTAAACTTTTAGTCCACACCCAACTTCCCTATCCCAAACAATACCTTTCTCTAATTATAAAGCTCCTAACAAAATGTTGATTCCAAACATCATAAAAGGCACTTTTTTTTGCAGTTTTTTTTTTCTTTTTTGGCTGGGGCCGGGTTTGAACCTGCCACCTCCAGTATATGGGGCCCACACCCTAATCCTTTGAGCCACAGGCGCTGCCCTAAAAGGGACTTTTTAAAACCAAACAACTCAGTAAAAAAATAACTTCCACAGATTCCTTTGGTCACTATCTTGTTTCTCTAATATTAACTATGCTAATGAAAACTTAATTCCTAGACTACCTAAGCACAATCCTACTTTGTACACATTCTTAGGAGTAGCTGGTATAAATACATTTTAACAGATTTAATTTTGTTGCTCTTTGAACAATCAGAACTTATTAACACATGTACTGGAATTACAGGCAGAAGAAAAAAAGTATTTTGCAAACAAACTGGCAGTACAAAAAGGAAATTCAATTCTCCAGTCATTTTAAGCTTAGAGACCCATTTACGGAAAATGCTGTTTTTTTTTTTTTTTTAGACAGAGCCTCAAGTTGTCGCCCTGGGTAGAGTGCTGTGGCATCACAGCTCACAGTAACCTCCAACTCCTGGGCTCAGGCGAGTCTCCTGCCTCAGCCTCCCAAGTAGCTGGGACTACAGGCACCCGCCACAACACCCGGCTATTTTTTGGTTGCAGCCGTCATTGTTGTTTGGCGGGCCAGGGCTGGATTCGAACCCACCAGCTCAGGTGTATGTGGCTGGCGCCTTAGCCACTTGAGCCACAGGCGCCAAGCCAGAAAATGCTGTTTTCCAACTAGTTATTTAAAATTGTATACAGGGAAAGACTAGCTCCGTACTATAGTTGTTTTGCTAAACAGTACTTTTTCTTTCTACAACCTACTTTCTCTTCTCCATGTTTTAGGAGCAAGAAGGAAACTTAGGAATCATCTGGTTCATTAGGGTGAGTTCCTTGGGCAGAAACAGTTTCTTTATCTATGTGCTCAGTGAATGGGTTTTTAATTTAACCTACTATAAATACCACCCATATACATACACACAAAGTCTGCTAACAGATTTCCACTTTTGATTAATCTTCACAGAACTAGAAAATACTCATCTGAGTTTTACTACAGTTAAGTTAATAACTTAGGGATTTATCCCCTGTACCTATTAAGTGACAGAGTCTGAGCAAGAAAAATGAGGGTCCTTATTTTGAATAAAGACATGAGAGAGAAAAGAAAAAGAAACTTCAAATAAATACTATATAATTAAAGCCACAAATACTGAATAAGACAACCAACAGGGAGGGGGCATGGTGGCTCACACCTGTAATCATAGCACTCTGGGAGGCTGGCAGGTAGGTCACCTGAGTTCAAGACCTGACTGATAGCGGCACCTGTAGTTCAGTGGGTAGGGTGCCAGTCACATAAACCAAGGCTGGCAGGCTCAAATCTGGCCGGGTCAGCTAAAATCAACAATGACAACTGCAACAAAAAAATAGCGGTGGGCAGTGCCTGTGGCTCAATGGGTAGGGCGCCGGCCTCATATATGGAGGCTGGCAGGTTCAAACCCAGTCCCAGCCAAACGGCAACAGAAAAATAGCCAGGCATTGTGGCGGGCACCTATAGTCCCAGCTACTCGGGAGGCTGAGGCAAGAGAATCACTTGAGCCCAAGAGTTTGAGGTTGCTATGAGCTGTGATGCCACAGCACTCTACTGAGGGCAATATACTGAGACTATCTCTACAAAGAAAAAAAAAATAGCTGGTGTTATGGCGGGCTCCTATAGTCTCAGCTACTTGGGAGGCTGAGGCAAGAGAATCGCTTAAGCTCAAGAGTTGGAGGTTGCTGTGAGCTGTGACGACACAGTACTGTAGGGAGAGCGACACAGTAAGACTCTGCCTCAAAAAAAAAAAAAAAAAGAGAGAGAGAGAGACCGGGCACAATGGCTAAGGCCTGTAATACTAGCAGTCTGGAAGGCTGAGGGGGTGGACTGCCTAAGCTCAGGAGTTCAAGACCAGTCTGAGCAAAAGTGAGACCCTGTCTCTAAAAATGGCTGGGTGTTGGCTTAGCACTTGTGGCTCAATCGGCTAAGGCGCCAGCCACCTACACCTAAGGTGGCGGGTTCAAATCCCCAGCCTGGGCCACAAAACAACAATGATAGCTGCAACCAAAAAATGGCCGGGCGTTGTGGCAGGCGCCTGTGGTCCCAGCTACTTGGGATGCTGAGGCAGGAAACTCGCTTGAACCCAGGAGTTGGAGGTTGCTGTGAGCTGTGATGCCATTGCACTCTACCCAGGGGGACAGCTTGAGGCTCTGTCTCAAAAAACAAAAAAAAAAAAAAATGGCTGGGTGTTGTAGCCAGCACCTATCGTCTCAGTTACTTGGGAGGCTGAGGCAAAAGAATCACTTTAGCCCAAGAGTTTGAGGTTGCTATGAGCTATGACACCATAGCACTCTACTAAGGGCAACAAAGTGAAACTAAATAAATAAATAAAAGAAAATTTAGCTGAGCATTGTGGTGGGTGCTTATAGTTCCAGCTACTTGGGAGGGTGAGACAGGAAGATCACTTGAATCCAAAAGTTTGAGGTTGCTGTGAGCTAGGACAAAGGCACTCTAGCCTGAGGCAACAGCATTAGACTGTCTCAAAAAAAAAAAAAAAACAAATAATCAAATATAAGTCATATTGGTTATTTTTAACCATTTTTAAATAATATTTTCTTTCTTTTTTTTTTTTTTTTGAGACAGAGCCTCAAGTTGTCCCCCTGGGTAGAGTACCATGGCATCACAGCTCACAGCAACCTCCAACTCCTGGGCTCAAGCAAGTCTCCTGCCTCAACCTCCCAAGTAGCTGGGACTACAGGCGCCCACCACAACACCTGGCCATTTTTTGTTTGCAGCCATCATTGTTGTTTGGCGGGTCCGGGCTGGGGATTCGAACCCGCCACCTTAGGTGTAGGTGGCTGGCGCCTTAGCCACTTGAGCCACAGGCGCCGAGCCAAATAATATTTTCTATTATCAGCTGCTACTAATACGTTCTGATAAATTTGCTTAATATATACAACACACACTTCCTCTCCCAGCAGTTCAGAAATATAGAAGTGAACAAAAACAAGCAAGAGGCTTGGCGCCTGTGGCTCAATCGGCTAAGGCGCCAGCCACGTACACCTAAGGTGGCGGGTTCGAATCCCCAGCTCGGGCCCGCCAAACAACAATGATGGCTGCAACCAAAAAATTGCCGGGCGTTGTGGCGGGCGCCTGTGGTCCCAGCTACTTGGGAGGCGGAGGCAGGAGACT
>CAUYQV010153855.1:0-20238 GCA_963574575.1 Galagoides demidoff
TCGGCAGAGGGGTCACTCATGTCACTGCCCAACGGTGAGGTTTCTACATGTGCCTTTGTGGTTTCACTTGACTCTTATTAAAAGACATAAAAATATAAACTAACAGTCACATCACACCCATTCTTGTCAGTCACTGGGAACCGTCCAGGGATGTAGATTCAAAAGTTCAGCGGAACATCACCAAAGCATTCTGCAGGAACCAGGTGGCTGCGTGGAGTTCATGATGAAGAGTGTGGCATTACGTATGTCATTACAGTCGTGTCCCAAGTAACAACATTTGGGTCGCAGTGCACCACGTACGTGGAGGTGGCCCCTCGGGTTACAGTTTGTGGTTCAGTGGCCTGAAACGGGGCACTTTGTGTTGGACTGGACATCGGGTAGGGAAGATGGCCCTGTATTCAGCAGTGGTGCTAGGACATTTGGTTTTCCATCTGAAAAAATGTATAGAAATAAAAAGATGTGGTGCCTTCTAAGTTTGTGTAGGTAACCCTGATGTTCACACAACATCCCCCCGTTAGTGATGTGTGATGTATTTGTAAAGTTGGTGCTATGCATCTTCATATCAATAAAGTTTTTAAATATATTTATTATATTGGTGTTCCTAATGTCCTCTGAGCAGGGAAGGACACTGTCTCTGGTTTCAGTCCTGTTTTTCCAGGCGGGGGAGCTGGGACCGGAGGGCCCCTCTGTGGGTCCACTTGCGGGAGACAGAGTTCAGGCACCTGGAAAAGTCTCCGAGCTCCTCCCTCACCAGAGCAGCCCCTGGAAATCCCTGCTGGGTGGCTGGGGGGTCGCCCCACTTTAAGATCATCTCCTTCCACAGCAGGCTCTTCAAGTTACGTCTCCCCTGAGTCCCCCAGCCCCTATAAAGGGCCAGCTCCCTGATGTGGGGTGAGGAGGGGAGGCGTGCTGTCTGCTTTCCAAAAGGCCACACCTGCCCTGCTCCCCTGAACAGCCTCTGGAGGCCACAATTCCCTTGGGCTCTGTTTTCATGAACAGTGTTAGAGGCTTTGAATGTGCCCTTCCTCCCCTCTGTTCAGGGGGCCCCAGAGTATTGGGTACTGAGGCACTCGGGGGCGCCACTGTCAGCTGGGGGGCCCAGAGCCAGAGAGGAGCCTAAAGACTAGGGGGTGCCAGGGAAGGGAGCAGGCCAGTGGGGGGTGCTGGAGACAGATCAGCTGGTCTTAGCGAATCCAGGGACAGATCCCCGCTGCCCCTACCCACAGTCCTGCCAGGTGGCATCCCTCACCCAGAAGGCAGGGTGGGGGTCTCTGGTGTCCTCCCCTGGCCACTCAGTGTCCTTTTGGTTGACCAGGTTCACCTTATGGGCATCAGGCCTCTGGCAGCACCTAGTGGACCGGAAGGTGGGTGTCAAAGGACAGGGTTCTTGGTCCTCTGCTGCTTTTATCTTAGTTACCTTTATTGTTTTATCTTTCTGATTATTTAATTTTAATTCATTTAGAAAACAGCACAGAGAAATAAATAAACATCACTTGTAAATCCTACCTTCCAAAATTAACCACAGTTTACATGCTCGTTGCTGGTGTATCTGTTTTCTTATTGTTTTTCTTTTCTTTCTTTTTTTTTTTTTTAAACAAATCTCATCTCTTTTTCTCTTTTTGTCACCCAGCACAGACACAGCACTTGCATTCACACACATGTTCAAGTTTACCCTGTAGGGATTATGCTGCTCACAACGTTACTTAGTGTTGACTTCTTATTACTTCTTTTTATTTTCAGTAAGCATTTCCCCATGTTACTGTGTTCTCGTAACTCTAGTTTTGATGGCTGTCACCGTAAGTGGGCAGCACATCTGATTCTGTTGCAAATGTTTCTCGTTTGTGTGGCGATTTCTTTTTTGGCACATTGCCAAATATATTTTTCATCCTGAGTTATCATTTTACTACTGATGTTAGAGCATCCGACTGAGAGAAGTGTGACTGCCCAGGACCAATCCTCTGAGCCATGTGGACGCCCCTTCACGGCCTCCTGGGCGGTGATTTTCATATAACTTTTTTCGTTGCTTATCACTTCATTGTCATTAACAAATAGCGTTCTGAGCTCTCATTGTCTCTTTTCTTATCCTGGGTCACAGTGGCTGCACCACTCTAAGTCCCTGGCTGCAAAGGTTCCATTTTCTCAATTTCTCCACACGTATTTTCCAGTTTTCTGTTTTCAATAGTAGCCATCCTATAGGTGTGAAATGGCATACCACTGGGTTTGTGATTCGAGTTTCCCTAAAGATTAATGATGTTTGGTATCTTTTCCAGTGCTTACTGGTCACCAGTGTATCTTTTTGGACAAATGCCTATCTTGCCTATTTTTTAACCAGGTTATCTGTGGGTTCTGTTGTTTTGTCCTCATTACTCCTTACACTGAGGATGGCGTTTTGTGAGGTGCCAGCTCTGTGTCAGTATGTTGTCTTAGACTCCTGCCCGGCGCTGGTTTCTCTGCCCCCTGCAGCCTTCTGAGAAGTTCCAGCTCTCAGCAGGAGTCTCTGCAGGCAGCCTGGGACGGGGCTGGCTCAGGCCCCACTCACCTGCTAGGGTTTCTGCCTTCTCTTTGCCCTTGGCCTCTGTGCCAGCCTGGTGATGCATTTAACAAGACACTTTTTACATTTTATCTGGCATTTTGGTTGTTTCCACCAGAAGGCCAGTCAAGCATCAAATCTACTATACTATAGAACTCCAAGTTCCTGGACACTTTTTTTTTTTTTTTTTTTTTTACAATGTCTTGATTCTCTTCTCTGCCATCAGAGGTATTTACTCGAGCGTGAAAGAGCCAGAGATATTGTGTATGGATAAAGGTAGGGTTAAGTTCATGATATAAAGGAAAGCAGAATATCAATGTGTGTCTATACCATGATCATGATTTTATAATTTTATACACTTTTGAATAAGGACACAAAGGGCATGTGAAGAAAAGGAAAGCAAGTGACTTAGGATTGGTGTGACAGGGGGGACATGCTGGTCAGAGCTCACCCTCCATCAGTCAGCTGGCTGGGCGTGGCGGCTCACACCTGCAATCCCAGCACTCTGGGAAGCCTAGCTGGGAGAGTCCCTGGAGCTCAGGAGTTGGAGACCAGCCTGAGCAAAGTGAGACTATGTTTCTACTAAAAATAGAAAAACTAGCTGGGTGTAGTGGCAGGCACAAGCAGTCCCAGATACGTGGGAGGCTTACCTAAGAGGATTGCTTGAGGCCAGGAATTTGAGGTTGCTGTGAGCGAGGCTGAGGCCATGGGTAGAGGAGACAGAGTGAGATCCTGACTCAAAAAAAAAGAAAGAAACTGGAAAGAACCCAGTTGACAGTCATTTCTCTTGTGATATCAATTGTGTAAAAAATGAGAAGTAGCCTACAATAAGGTTTGGGGATGTAATACTGGCATAAGGCTTATATGCCTTAAAAATCAGCTGGCAACTTAAGGTAAAAATGCAGCACTTTGGGAGAGGAGGCCTCGCTCTCAAACAAATGTGTCAGTGACAAGAATGACTGGTGAAGAATTCGAGGTGGTGACTTTCCCCAGAACAGTGAAAATAGGGTTCCATTTTCAAAAACACTCTTTTCACATCCCCAAGAAAGCCAGCACACAGAAGGGCCCTCTGCCGGGGAAGTGACAAGCATCCGGAGTTTAAAAATGGAAAAGCCCAGTCCGTTAGGTCTTCTAAGAGAGAGTCGAGGGCACAGCTGCCCTCAGGTTCCCTCTCTGCCCTGGGGGCAGCCTTCTCTGGGCTGTCTGTCTTTATAAAAGGTTGAGCTCCAAGCTGGGACTTAAACTAAACAGATTTCCTATAGGAAACACACACACACACAGTCGCACTTTGCTAAAGTTGCTTTTATGGACATTTCCCTGAGAAATATTTCTCTCTGGAAAAATAAATTTGCAGGATGTAATTAAAACCATTATGTGTGTATGTTGGCCTGGGCCCTTCCTAAGTGCTTCACCAAATGGGCCACCACATACAGAAATGAAGGCCGGCTTTGTTCACGTCTATTAACAATGATATTTATTAATTGTAACACAGGGCTTTCTTCTGTTACTTTATGGTTTCAGAAATAGCCTTTTGGGTTGGCCGTTGTCCCAGGCAGCATGGGGTTCTGCCCCTGATGTGACCTCTGCAAGGAAAACCAGCGAGGGCCGCATGGTGGCGACCAAGGAAGACACAGGCTCAACTTACGCCAGTGCTCTCATTTCTGAAAAGAAAGTGTTACTAAAGCAGAATGGTGCTTTGGAAGGGACTGGGTCTCACTGTGTTGCCCAGGCTGCTGTCCAACTCCTGGGCTCACACAATCCTCCTGCCCCAGCCTCTGGAGTAGCGGGGACTCCAGGTACCACTGTGCTGGCTCTGCCAGGTGCTCTTGGGTAACTCAGCTAAGAGGAGTAACATCCTCTTACCCACAGGGCTCCCTGAGGGGTCTCCTGCTTCCAGCCCCTCGCTCTCTTGCATAACCTTCCCCTTGTGGGCCACTGAGTTGCTAAAACAAATCACTTCAACAGGTGTGGTCTCCTGGCAGGTGGAGGCCAGAAGTCTGTAGTGAAGGTGTTGGCAGCACTGCTCCCTCTGGGGCTCTAGGGAAGGGTCCTCCTGCCTCCCTCGGCTGCTGGCAGCACTTCCCCAGCCTCTGCCTGTCTTCACATGGCTTCTTGTTTCCCTGTGAAGACACCTGGCATTGGACTAGGACCCACTCTAAATCCAGGGTGAGCTCATCCTGGGATCCTTAATTGTGTCTGCAAAGACCCTTTTTTCCAAATAAGGCCCCATTCACAGGTTCCAGAAGGGGGCTGGACTTCTCAGTTTTAGGGACCACCATCCAGCCTGTACCACTGTCCTTAGTTCTATGGGACAGTGTCCAACTTTGCTCTCCTTGTCCTCCCGGCCTAATGCTTAGATGTGCTTTGTAATTCTGGCTGATGAGTGGCTTTATCTGTTTGGTTTGGTGATAGGTCCTGGACAGCCTCCAGTGAGAGAATCGAAATATCCTTCTGGCCAGGGGCAGCTTTCTGGGAACCTAAGTGTCTGCCAGGAGAGATAGAACAACTCCTCTGGCCTAAGTCAAGGTAAGAAGAGATAAAGGCCAAGGGAGGGCCCAGAGCTGGTGGGTGAGCTGGGGAAGGACGTCCTCGGGACAGGGGTGTAGGGAACATGTGGCCCCAGAGGGTCAAGTCCAGGAGGGAGTTCAGGGGATGGAGGAGGGAAAGAGGTGGGGCCTCCTTGGAAAGGGCCTCAATACCCAGTTGAAGAGCATATAGATGGGTGTCCAGGGGATTGTGAAGGTGTTTGTGACCCAAGGGACAGAGACCAAGATACTCTGTCTTACCTGTTAGTGATGAGGGCCTGGTGGGGCCAGCTCAGAGACTCTTGTGCTGGGGTGAAAAGGGAGGCAGGGGTGGTCCTGGGGTCTCCCTCTTACCTCCCCCGAGGGCTGGGATAGGGCTTCCACTTGCCCTGGATTTAAAACTGGTGGTTCTGTGTTCTGGAACCCTCAGTTCTGGGCAGACTGGGCTCTTGGCACCTGGTGTGGGGAACCCCTTTTTAGTCTCCTGCCTCTAAGGAGAGTGCCTGCTCTTGGGGCTTCTCCCATGTCTGGGGCTGAGATTTCCTCACCTCTGAATCTCCCCACAGCGACCAGTAAGCAGTGGGTGCCTTACATAGGCACTGGCAGAGGGAAGAGCAGGCCCGAGTGGGTTCTCAGTGCCTCCAGGGAGACAGGAAAACACCTGTGGGGACATTTGGACAGGGCACTCCAGTGGGTTATGGGCCCAGGGGCCATGCTATCCTCAGCAGTCTCTGGCTACTGGGCTCCCTGCCTTCCTCTGGTCCCTCAGTGCCAAGCTAAGCCATATCTAGGTGGTGGCTGGACTGGGTGGGATAGGGTTGTTTGTTTATGTAGAGTTTCAAGGGCTACAGGAATACCATTGCCCTTCCCTGCCCAGCCTGGGGCAGAGGACCTGCTGGGACACTGTGACTCTGAGCCATGCTCCTGTCCTAGGTGGGCAGAGAAGGAAGGTGGGTCTAGTTTGGGACAGGGCTGGTGGGGGCAGGAGGTGGGACTGGCCCCTTTAGCAGAGGCCGGCCATCCTTCTTGCTGCTGCCCACACTGATACCTCCTTTGTTCTGAGGCTTTCTGCACTGCGGAGCATCTGGCACTTTGTATGAACGTTTGTGTCCTTGAGCAAAGTATCACAAGAATGGAGGAAATTTTGAGGAGTCTTATAGAGAAAATGATAATCATGAGTTTTTAGGAAATAATTAGGTTAGTTTTACATTGAAATAAGAGGGAAATATAACGTTTTCTTCTTGTCTGTAGAGTTTAAAACTGATATTGACCTTTTAAATGCACAGTTACTATTCTCTATAATAAGAAGCATTTACTGTCTATATCCATAATTCTGCTCACTTGCTAGAACTGTGAGTGATGTCCTGCTACCAATAATTTGTATTACCAACAAGAAAAAATAAATTAAAAATATTTAAGTAATAGTTTTCAATCTGGTCCTGGGTCGAACAAAAACATAAAAGAAAAAGCATCCTTTTTAGCTACTTGGGAGGCTGAGGCAAGAGAATCGCCTAAGCCCAAGCCCTAGAAATTGCTGTGAGCTGTGATGCCACAGCACTCTACCGAGGGTGACAAAGTGAGACTCTGTCTCTTAAAAAAAAAAAAAGCATCCTTTTTGCTTGGACCCTTACATATGTATAGTATGTAAAAACCTGTGTGTACATGGTATCAATAAGATCTTAAATGTTCTGGATTCTATAACTAATGGTTCGTGCTGTACATGTTATGAACTTCCTGGAATGCAGATGACGTCTTTTTTTATTTACCTCCTATAAAATGTCTTCAGGATGTCTCCATGAGCATTATCTTGAGAATTTATAAGAGATACCATCCTTAATCCTATCTGACATTTTCAAGTGGATAATTGTTAGGTCCCAAGCAAGAGCTGTGCAACTTTGCACAATAGCTTGCTTGAGTTTCCAAAACTAGATACAAGACTCAGTGGATAAAAATGACCAAATCTGTGTTTATCCCTGTATTTCTATTGGCAGAGCTCCATAGCCGATTTGGGGTGCTCGGCGTCTTCCCCGCCTTAGATCAAATATCGTGGCTGAGGCAATGCAGTAAATCAGGAGGGGGTAGAGTGAGTGTCTATACGTTAATGTCAAACAATGTCCTCACGGATGTAGTTGTGCAGCAAAGATAAGAAGCATTTACTTTTGCCTCACACTGTGACAGGTGGGAAGATAAGAAACAAGAAATGTTAAATAAATTTCAAAAAAGGAACAAGATAGTGGAAAACAATGTCTAGCTCAGCCTAATTAACATCAGGTGGCAAAGAGCCATAGAAGGAGACAGAGCAGACTTTGTGAGCACAAGTCATCTCTTAGATAACGGTATCGATCACAGCTGGTTAATGATTTTGCTCTTAACTAGTGGTCTCTGTAGAGCACTTG
This sequence comes from Galagoides demidoff, assembly GCA_963574575.1. NCBI lineage: Eukaryota > Metazoa > Chordata > Mammalia > Primates > Galagidae > Galagoides > Galagoides demidoff. The sequence goes on from CAUYQV010153855.1 coordinate 7,452, forward strand.
AAGCGGAAGAGACAAAACGCTCCGGAGAAGGCTTTTAATGAGGAAAAAAAATTGTAACTGATGGTTTTGTTCTATAATAGTTATATAGTAAAGCCACAATGAGTTGAGATGCTCACACTTCTTTAATGAAGGGTCAAATGGCACTATTTGTATCGTAACGAAAGGGCTTCATGAGTTGTCTTTGTTATTTGGACCAGTATAAAGGAAATGTTTCATACATTTCAAATTGGGTGCTGACTCTGAATGGCTTATTTATGTGAACAGACCCAAGAGTTGTTCTCTGCATGGAAGAAGCTCCATTTCATCGGGACCTCTTCAAACTGGAGACACCCGGTGCCTGAGGCCCAGTGTGGCTGGGAGCTTCAGAGAGACAGACGGGGTGGGGGGCAGGGTCATCAGATTGTCACATTTTAGAGCTAAAGCAGAGCTGTAACGCCAGTCCAGTCCACAATCAGAAAAAAATGGCAATTCTCCAAAGCCGCAGGGCTCTTCAGTCTCTTTAACTATTCTGTACAATAATAAGGGGTTTACTCTCTGTTTTGTCGTCCCACACTAAACCCAGATTTGCAGGCCTTTTAAAGGGAGAATATTGAACATTTAACCAAAGCACTAAGTTAGAAAACCACTTTGTCTAATTGAGGCCACACATTGTAAGGGATCAACGTAGACACCTACAGCTGACCCTTTCGCCAACCTTGCACACAGCCGGTCCCATGCCTTGCTCATCCTGCACCGACAGTTGAGAGCCAGTGTTGTGTGGTCAGTGGGGATGTGGGGGTGGAAGTCAGAACTGCACTCTTTTTAGCTGCGGACTTGAATTAACTTGTGACTTCAGGCCAATCACTCAGGACTCTAAATTGATCTCTTTTATCATAATTTAGCCCTCAGGTGTATTATGGGATTAAGCCAGGAGCACTTTGACTGTGCCCTGGTGACTGGCGCTCTAGGAAGACATGGGATAAATACTGCCTATTTAGCCACAGAAATGCTTAGAGAGGAGGGGGAAGGAGCAGGCACCGTCTGCCAAAGCGGCGATATGCTAATGTTCCCGCGTCAGCGGCTTCGTTCAGAACATCACACTGAGCACATCGGTGGCTATTTGGTACATTTACCATTGGAAATATCAAACAGAAAGTTATTTATCCATTTGGGACAAAATGAATATATGTATGGGTGGCCGCCAAAGCCTAGATTAATCACAGGTTATTAATCAATTTGGAAACATAAACATATTAAGTTTGCAGAAATGCAAAACATTTAGAGCATGAAACATTTTTATGGCCTAATGATTCTGAAAGCCTGCAAATTATGTTTCCAATAAATTATCAAGACCTCATTTTGTAAAACTCCATAGCATTTTGAGTTAGCTTAGGTGAGAGCCCAGAATTCTCAAAACAAGTTTAATTGTGTGGTACTTTAGTTTTTTTTAGTGTGTTATATCTCAGTTATCAAGAAAGACTATTAAAAAATAAATGTGATGCTAGAATTCTAAGAAAATTTTTCTTTTATATGATGAAAGTAGATAATACACACTGTGCTCTCGTTTCTAAATTGCTTGATATCCTAGTATACAGAATAGTTCTTAAGTTCTGCTGAAATAGCTTAGATAAAGCAGTAAACGGGCTTTTTCATGAAATAGATACATAGATACATTTCCTATCTATTTGCCATTTTTAGTATGTTCAGCCCAAATATATATATATATGTGTGTGTGTGTATACATGGAGGTATTATCTGTTGTGTTTTTTAATTTACAATAGTATATACAACATGTTGTAACTATTATATTATCTATCATCTGTGGTTCTAAAATCACTCGATAAGCACCTTTGGACATGTTTATAATTTGTTTATCTTCAGAAGTATTTGAGGATCTTATAAATGCAGTCTAATAAAAATCTACACCCTGAGAAGTAAAACAGTGGCTAATGTAGAAAATCAGAAAAACAAGAAACCTCTGCTGTGTGAGGCAATTGCATTCAAACAAAATTTTCTCTCTTAGAGACCTGAGAGAAAAAGCCTATTTATTTGCTAAAAGAAATCACTTGAGTTCCTGCTTTGCATGAGGTATCATGCAGTTGGCTTAGGGCAGGGTTCCCTAAAACCAGAGTCTATGATGGGATTCTTGTGCAAGTGATTTGCAGAAGGAACTGGTGAGAAAATAGGGGAAACAGAAAAAAGAAGGTAAGAATGAAGGCCAAAATGTGGTCTCAGGAGAAATCGAGTATCCCTGATCCTACGGGGTTCTCTAGAGTATCGCAGAATTATCTTACCTTGAGGCAAGAGACTAGGCTTGCTGCAGTGGGCTGGAGAAATGGCAGTAACTTCCCAGCTATCTCTAGGCATGAAAGCTCCCCAAGACCAAGTTAACTTCTGGGAAATGGTACAGACAGAGGCCAATACCAGCCAACACCTACAGCAGCGGGGCACCAACTGCATCAGTACAGAGGTGGGATAAAACACAATTCTTAACAGTAGCAATGCAGAATCCTTAATGGCTTTTGAGCAGTAGAAAAGACATAAAAAAAATCACAAAACAAAACTTTAACATTATTAACCTCAGAGAGAGAGAGAGAACTTTTGATGATAGAACTATGCTTTCAGTCTGTTCAATAAATATTAAAGGTCATCCCTATAAAAGTGAGTGAAATGACCACATGGGACAGATGTCAAAGAGAGGAGATGAGCACAGAGACAAGGCCATAGACTTGAGTATCAAAAGTAATTAGTGACGTGTCAGTCGAAAATGTTGACAGTGCCTTTATCCAAAGTAGAAAACACTGCAGGAGAAAGTTCTCTGGAGGAGATTTGAAAGCCTACAGCACTGGAGTTGTCGAAGGGACCTGCAGTTGGAAGTGGACCAACCCTGTAAAACTTGGGCTGAGATCTTAAGTAAAAGGACTGAGTTTGCTGTTAGGAAGTCATGAGTTGACAGGTGATAAAGCCATCAGAGTGCGTGACCAGGGGAGAAACTCTAGAAAGAAAAGAACTGAGGGGGGAAGTTTGGGGAGACAGAGCTAAACTTACTCTATATATGCGTAGACGGGGAGGTGAATTAGAAGGTAAAAAGTCTAGAGAAGTAGGGGAACAGTAAGAGGCACATTTGGAAGTGGGCAGTGGGAAGAAGATAAAATGAAAGCTAATGGGTACAGTGTGAAGAATAGTCCGACTTACCTTTTTAAGACCTGAAGATTCATTTTACGCAAAGGATTTAAACAGATAATTTATTGTATGACCACTCAGAGCTAAAACCCCCTCGTGCTCAGCACAAAGGGTGGTTATTAGACGGATTTAGGTCTCTAGACCAACAGATTCATAGATACAATCTAAGACATCCAGGTAGGGGTTTGTGAAAATAACTAACTTTAGGGTTAACTTTAGCCTCACACTGGCTGGCTCTTGTTTTTTAAGTAAGATGAACACACCTAATTTTGGCATGAATAAAGTTGACTTAGCCACAAAATTGCAAAGTATTGGACCACCTCAACAGTTATGGGTGCTATATTGTAACACTAACAATGACATATGCAGTATTATAAGAGTAAAAATAAGGTGTATCATAATTCTTTATTGTCCTAGTTACTCACACTTTCAGGTTAAGGATTATTACCTCACTTGTCATGTGAGGACGCTGAGACTTAAAGACGTAAAAGTGACTTGTTCAGAGTCACTGAGCGAGAAATTGGTGAAGTCATGTTCTAACCCAAGTCTGTTGTCAGATTCTGCGCCTGGATACCATGTTTTCCAAGCTGTGTGTTAGGACCCTTGCACAGGTCATAAATCAACTTGGTGAGTCACAATTAGATTTTCTTTTAGAGAAATGGAAAGAATTAGAATATGCAAAATAGTTTAACCAATATAGAGGGACCTGGGTGTCCCCAGAGCCCCTACCTGGTGATGGTACAGCACTTCCTCTCTTGGCCTCTGCCCAGCCCCCTCTCTGTAGGAGGCTGCCTTGGTTCACTCCACTACTGGTCCCCTTGACTTTCGTCTCCTCCCTGACTTACACCTTCCACACCTGAGTATTCCATGGTGGATGGAGATGTTCTCCCTGCCGTGGAGTGGCCTTGGTGAAGCCAGAGCAACCTGCAAACCTTACCAAGAAGACCAACTGTTATTTCATCCGTTTGTGCCTCATCTAGATACTGGGTATCTCGTTCCTTGAATTTATTTTCCGAAGGTACCTTTTGACTCTCATTTGATTCATAAAGAGCACAAATTGGGCATTAATAAAATGTAACCCTCTGTATAACTTTCCCAATGCAAAGCCTCAAAGGGCATAGATTTATAGTCTCACAGACTCTGGGTGAGCTCTGGCTCTGTGACTCTGGGAACTCCACAGAGCCTCTCTGAGCCTCAGTTCTTTAGTTAAACAACTGACACAATGCTAAAAATACCTATCCCAGATAGGAAATCAAAAATACATCTATGTAGAGTCACCCTACAGGGCCTATCACATAGGGGGTGGTCGGTAACTGTTAAACATTGTATCATACTTACAGTTACTTACATAATCTCTATATATTTGAGCACAGTAAAATCCTCTAGCACTAAAAGTATGGAAAAGATACAGTGTTTTATTTAGAATCCAAGACTCTCATGGATTTGTTACCTAGCCCAGTTGCCTAGGCTACACTCTGAAGAAGATTGATTAACTACTGGGTATTTGGGGCATGGAACCCAGCCTGTGTCCTGCTAATCAACTCTGTGCCTCAGTGTAGGGCTGAAGCCACCAGTCCAGGGCTGCGGCCATCGCGGGAAGGTGCCTTTTCTTGATAAGCACCTTGTCTGCTAACTGTGGCTTTGTCTCTGGGGTCATTAAAGTCAGTTAGCATTATCCTATGGAAGTTTGGAAGTACCATTTGGTGGACTTTTCCACTTCATGGAGTGCTAGATAAATGAACTTTCAGTCTAATTGATTTTGAAACCAGTATTTGTTCTTCTAGGGGATTCTAGGACAGTTTTGAGGGTTTCTTCTCTTTGTCATCACGTAGACGCTTGTGAAGCCAGCAGCACATCTGGTCTCCACTATTTATAACAGAGATTGACGTGGGACTTTCTGAAATGGTTTATGGACAGCACATGCTTCCTAAGCATTCTTTGTTCTTTTTTCCTTTTATTCCTTGATGTTATGAAATACGTCAGAAAGCTTTTTATAAGGTCACCATATATCCAGCTTCTTGAAAACCTATAGCCTATTGCAAAGCTCTAAGAAACTGGTATTTTGGATCAGCAGACCCAGATTTAATTATGGCTTGCTCAGTCGCCATTTTAAACTCTATTTTAAAATATTTTTCATTATTGTGCTATTTAAGAACAAAGTCCTATATGATGCTGGGTTTTGTATTTTAAAATTCAGCTGGATAAATTGAAATACTTAAAGTGAGTTATGTTACTGCCAGGCTTACCATATGTTAACCATTGAATTAACATTTTACATGTTTAAGTTTTTCTATCAAAGAAAAATAAAATACTGCTAAACTCTCGGATACTTTGGATCATTAGTTCTTTTCTTGGGTGAAAGAATTGTCCATCCCCAACATGGACAATCTCCAGAAGTAATTGAGATACTGTCCTATAATATAATAAATGACCTTATAATTTTTGTACTTTTATGTTTTGCTACTTAGGAAATATTTTCATTTAACACTGAGGATAGAGTAATGGATGCAATAGACTGGTTGTGCCAGACCAAATCTGGCCCGGAACCTATTTTTTAAATAAAGTTTTATTGGAAATCATTTGTGTCCATCTGCTTACATATTGCTCATGGATGCCCTGTAACTTCCAAGTTAGGTAGTTGTGATAAAAATTCTATGTCTCACCAAACCTAAAATATTTACTTATTCTTTACAGGAAAAGTTTGCCAACCCCAACAATAAACAAAAATTCTTGCCCTCAGAGAGCTCACATTCTATTATAGAGACACAGAGTGACCAAGTAAATAAATTGTAAAGTGGTCAGGGGCGATACATGCAACCAAGATCAAGAAAGCAGAGGAAGGGATGTGGAGTATCATGAAGTCAGAGAAAACCTGATCACAAAGATGACCTGTGAGCAAAGATCTGAGAGAGATGAGGGGACTGGCCCTGTGGAAACCTGGGAGAAGCTCTTTCAAGGCAGAGGAAGCAGCAAATGCAAAGGTCTCAGGTAGAAACTCAGAAATCCTCAGGCCAGTAGGGCTAGAACGGTGTGAGGGAGGTGGGAGGGAGTCAGAGAACCTATAGGGCTCAGCCCCGTGGGCCACTGTAAGGAGCTCAGCTTCTCCTCTGAGACAAGGCCCTGGTCTCTCCTTTATAAAATCTAGAATGCTCATTTCATTCAGAGACTGAAACCAAAGCTATGGACACTACCTCCTTAGATAAAATGTTGTTCAAGTTTAAGTCGTTCGGTTCTATCTTTGCCAGCAATGTCGTCCTGCCAATCCTTGTCACTGCTGAGAGAGGATGAGACCAAGATAGCTGGTGACTGCATGTTACTGCTATTTGAAAACATTTTGGTGACATATCTCACCCACAAGTTATCCACATTGACATGCTTGTGTCAGACAGTACCCTCGATGTAAGCCTTATTTTAGGCCAGTAGATTGGCCTCAATAATACCCGACTTCAAATGGACATTTGGTTATGTTTTTCTTAAGTATTTTCTGAGAATGTAATCGATCCACTAGCCGTGCATGTGAACGTGTTCAACAACCTTCTTCATGCCCCCACGCAGTTTAACTCTTCTGGGAAAGCTTAGGATCTTCTGTACAGAAGACTGCGTAGACATTTACTAGAGTTCATTCCATGTCAGGTACTACACCTGCCCTCAAGGAGTTGATAGTCTCATAATGGGAAATAGATTATAGAAAGCCTTTTCAAACTTAAATATTTCTCTTAAAGTAAATGCCTCTCGAGTTCATCTATTCCAGCTGACTGTCTCTAGGCATTATCTTTATTCCTTTTTTTATTCTAAGTTGCAGATAGTTGAGGCTGAGAGATAGGCAACTTGGTCAGATTTGCTTAATTATTAAAAAAAAGAAGCCATACTAGCGACCAGGTCTTTGGCTTCTCAATACAGTGCACGTTTCCTCCATCCTGTTTTTGATTATTAAGGCGATGATCAATTATTTTTGTCATAACTACATGAGTTAGAAACCATATTCACCTCAGCTTAATATGTACCTTTCTAAAACATAACATGGCCATAGGCAATAAGTACACCCCATTTTAAAGTATGCCAACGTGGGAATATTGCTACCCTAATAATGCAATATTGCTACCCTAACTCATGACCCAGTTGAATGCAACTTACCACTCTGGGAAATAATGGTGAACTACTATTCTCTTTTTATAAGTCTCTCTAACTAACCTTCATTTTTCTGTGTGGAACAAAATTAATACAGAGGGAAGAAAATACTCTAATGTCAGACTATATCCCTGCCAGGCAGGATCCGTGCGTAGTTTTCTCCTTACTCTCCAAGAGGCAGCATATAATAAGCACTTAATACATGGGGAAAATGCTGATCATTGACAGAAGATTGTCTGTTTTATTTTCCCCGTTATTTGTGTTACTTGTTGGCAGTTGATTTCTTATTCTAGTAGTAACCAAGTTTGTAATTTTGATTGATTCCAACATTAGCTCTTACAGTTTTAGTTATTGATGATTCGGAAAGATTTATATTAAGGTTCTGTCTTTAGACACTCAAATTCCCCCCAAAAAATGTGTGAATGTTACTGTGTAATTTTATGCTTAGAATCTCATAGATTAATGACTTTTTTTTTCTGTTTGCCTCTGGAAATCTTGACATGCATTAGATTTTATCTACACATGTTTTCCCCTTTGAATTCATTTAAATAATGTATCTTCAATTTGAATTTCTCCAAATAATCACCTGGTAAAAAATATTTTGTCATGTGTAAGGACAAGCACAAATACTTTATCCTATGTAAGAAAAAATTCAAACTTAAATTTACACCTTTTTTCTCCAGTGTTGATTTTTGTCAGCCATGATTCATGACTGAGGGTTTTTTTTTTTTCATTAACGTCTCAGAGTTCTCAGTTGCCAAGTCGTTGGAACCCCTACTCATCTGTTACTTTAAGGGCATGTTTGTATCTTTGATCCTGCTATTTTTTAAATGTTCAAACTATTGCATTATTTCCCAGAAGGACACTAAGTTATTAGATGATCATGATATAAATGAGATGATAAACCATATTTGCATATTTTTGTACATGAGTTTAAACATCCTTTTTTTTTTCCCTGCAAGGTCTTTTACTTGAGTTAGGCCAGCCAACTGACATATTGCTCATTAATCATACATATTAACTGGAGTAGTTAATGCCTCAAAATCCAACTTACCATTCTGTCCACAGGGAATGGTTCTTGTTTTCTAAGTGTGATGACGTGTGCTTCAGACACTGCTAATTAGGTCTTTCCCTTGAAAATTCATCCTGACACATTTCAAGAACATTTTTCCCCCTTGACGATGAGTTCATTAAATTATTAATATCCTTGTATAAGACTTGTAAGATTACTTACACGATGCAGCTTTTTCTACTTCAAAAACATAGTTCATAGTGAAAGATGAAATACATCCCCCCTTAAACAGCCAGCCCTGAGTTCCATAGGTGTGGATTCAACCAACCATGGACCAAAAATATTGGGGAAAAAAATAAGCGTGATTGCATCTGTGCTGGACATACACTAAATATGTACAGCCTTTTTATTGTCATTAGTCCCTAAAAAGTACAGTATAATAAACTATTTACATAGCATTTAATTTTTGTTAGGTGTTGTAAGTATCCTAGAGATGATTTAAAGTATTTGGGAGATGTGCGTAAGTTTATGCAAACTTTTATATAATGTACTTCAGAGTTTAAGGATTCGGATATGGGGAAGAGGGTCCTGAGACCGATGCACTGTGGAAACTGAGGGATAACTATACATATAATAACTCCTGATTATCTGCACAAATGTAAGGAAGTGTTATCAGCAATCTGAATCAGAGAGCCTAAACGTCTTTCTACCGAGCTCCTGTAATAAATGGGAAGTTTGTAGCAGTTTTACTTTCTAGGCTGTTATCTACCTGGGCAGGTGCTTATACCAACCTGTATAAGGGGATCTTTTTATCTCTTTTTTTTTTTTTTTTTAGACGGAGCCTCAAGCTATCCCCCTGGGTAGAGTGCCATGGCATCACAGCTCACGGCAACCTCCAACTCCTGGGCTCAAGCGAGTCTCCTGTCTTAGCCTCCCAAGTAGCTGGTACAACAGGCGCCTGCCACAACGCCCGGCCATTTCCCTTTGGTTGCAGCCATTATTGTTGTTTGGCGGGCCCGGGCTGGGGATTCGAACCCGCCACCTTAGGTGTATGTGGCTAGCGCCTTAGCCGCTTGAGCCATAGGCGCCGAGCCAGGTGATCTTTATATGATGAAACTCCCCATGGCATCCCATCAAATCACAATAGTAAAACTCAGAACCTTCACCATAATCTACAAGGCCCAGCATAATCTCATGCCTATCACCCAACCAGTCACTCTCTCGTCTCTAGCCAGCTTGTTCCTTTCTATCCTTGAAGAAGCCTGTCCAGGGCTTGCTTTGGTTGTTTTTTCTGTTGGACACTCTTTCTCAGTCCTTGCAGGGCCATGAAATCATTTGGCTCAGGTGTCTGCTGCTGAACTCTGTATTCCTTTACCCTATGGTATTTTTTTTAGTAATTCTTATCACTATCCAAAATTGGTATCTCTGTTTAGCTATTATATATGCAAAGGCATAGCATCACGGCAAGGGTCAGAGACAAGACCGCCAAGCTGCCTGCATTCAAGTCCTACTCTGCTATTTAATAGCTCCACCACCTTGGCCAAGTCACTATGCCATTCATTTGTCTCATCTGAAAAATGAGAACACCTAAAAAATATTTTGAGGACTAAAAGAATAAATATATAGAAGTTTATTTGAATGATAATCTGAAATCTATTACCACTTTTTCATTGCAATATAAACTCCATGAAGACAGGATGCAAAGTCCTTCCCGAGCATAGGAAAGCATTGAACCACAGTAGGGACTTCATAAATATTTCTTGAATTGGCTCGGCTCCTGTGGCTCAAGTGGCTAAGGCACCAGCCACATACCCCTAAGGTGGCGGGTTCAAATCCATCCCAGGCCTACCAAACAAAAATAATGGCTGCAACCAAAAAAAAAAAAAAATAGCCAGGTGTTGTGGTGGGCGCCTGTGGTCCCAGATACTTGGGAGGCTGAGGCAGGAGACTCACTTGAGCCCAGGAGTTGGAGGTTGCTGTGAGCTGTGATGCCACAGCACTCTACCCTGGAGGACAGCTTGAGGCTCTGTCTCAAAAAATAAATAAATAAATAATAAAATAAAATAAATATTTCTTGAATTAATTAATGAATGAGTCTGGCCCCAGGCCAGTTAATAGTGGAGAAAATGTCCTCGGAAAACGCAGTGAAGAGCTGGCAGGTGAAAAAATGAAATCCTACTGGAAATTTTGTGTAGTTGAGAAACTGAATTGGTTATATAAGTTTGGGGTCATATATGTGTCTGCACTAGATATACCAGGAATGATATGCTGGGAGTTTCTAAGAATACTTCCCAAAGAGGGAACAGGAAAAAAAGTCAAAGGAAAAAATAAAAAAGAAAAGAAAAATAAAAACAATCAGTTGTCAGGACTAACTGGGACAGCAGCTTTCCTAGGAAACCCCGGTCTTATTTTGGGAGCGGCTGGAGCTGATGAGAGCTGAGTGGAGGGAGCACAGTAAGGGCAGACTCCAAATTACCTTCACTCAGTTTCAGTTTCAGGTGACATTGGATGTTAAGTTCAAGAAAATGAAGAGTAGTATTGAAATAAAGAAAAAATATACCCAATATGTGCACAATGGCGTGTACCCACATGTTCAGTTTTTAAAGATCATCAATTCATTTTTCCAATATTTAAATGAATTGTACAAGAAAAAGGAGTAGTAGGCTGGGAAATGCTGCTGAACACACTTGTTCTAAAGCTGGTGATACGTTGGAGAAGAAAAGAGAATCCAGGGAAAGCTGTCCCATTTGAGGACTTTGCTGAGCGTGGTGTCCGCGCTGTTTCTGGTGATGTACAGACAGCTTTTCCTGCCCACATCTCCCTCCTATTCCCATGACCCCTCTCCCCAAAGGGAAATCTGAGAGAGTTATGAAAAGGCAGCACATTTGGGAAGGAACTTAATGCCCACTCTGCCTCCCTGAAACTCCTGAGATCATCTATGTCCAAGTGAACAAGTCCAAAACCTACGGACATCTATGTCCAGCCATCTGCTGTGAATAATTGTCCCTCCTCTTCTACTTTAAAGACACCATCTAGATCTTAGTAAACTTCGTATATTTTCCCCGAGCACAGTATGTAAAACACAGTAATTTTTTTTTCAGAATAAAATTTACTCCTAAGTATTTGATAGGGTTTGTTTCTGACATTAGCATTTAAATGTCTAAATGCAATTTAGCCCATTACATTTGGCTCAATTAATTTAAAATTACAAAATAAAAATTTTTCAGTTTCAAAACTGAGTGATTTTTGTAATCTCATATATCCTCTGGAATTCTCTTCACTTGTCAGGCAGTTAGTGAATTACTGTAAAATGTATTTCTATAAATTTATTTGGTGCTAATCAATTCAATCCTACACATCTAAAATGCAGGATTTAAATTTCACCCCTTGAGGAGACATCTTTTAAAGTGTGTAACTCAGAAATGCTGAAAATATGCCCTGTAAGTTTAGTCTAATTAAAATGAAAATACAAAGTGTCATTAATGGTTTCTTTGTTCCAAGGCTGACTGGTAATGCCCAGCCTGTTCCTATTTCACTAGCCTAGACTCTGATCTGTCTGAAGTTTGTTGGTGAACCTTTCACTACGTTGTTTTAACATTTCCATTAAATAAGACACTGTCATGTCTGTGTCCCTCTGCATGTTGATTTTATCTACTCCAAACCTAAAAATATACCAGTACCCCTAATAAAAAAGAAAGATAAAAGTCTGTATTCATGAGGCATTATGAAAGTGGAATGGTTTGCAGATATGGCTGCCCAGTGGCAAAATTCGCAGATAGGAAGGCAGTGTGTGCAGCCCGACTCCCCGTCTCCAATCTAGGAGTCTGCCTGCTGTGAACTCCCAAATGTGAAGGAAAGAACATTTTCACAATGCACTTCCAGCTTGCACCCTCTTAATGTGACACAAAGATGTCAAAAGATGTCACTGGATGTTCAGAATTTTGGTCAGCCACACCCTACCACTGCCCCACCCATAATAGCAAGACGAACCAAGGGTCTTGGCAAAGATTAACAATGACAGGCATAGAAATTGACAGGCGTAGATACAGGGCCAGAAATTGGGACTGAGAAGGTTGGTGGTTTGATGAGACAATTAGGACTCCCCACAAATCTAGAAAGCTTTGGCTGGCCTCAGGGTCAGGCCAGAGTGAGATGAGGGCCAGCACAAACCAGGCACGCGGGAGGGCCGGGAGATCCCCTCTCTGGATGGAAAAGTAACAAGCAGGCTCGGCGCCTATGGCTCATTTGGCTAAGGCGCCAACCATGTATACCTAAGGTGGCAGGTTCGAATCCCCAGCCCGGGCCGACCAAACAACAATGATGGCCGCAACCAAAAAATGGTCAGGTAGGCGCCTGTGGTCCCAGCTACTTGGGAGGCGGAGGCAGGAGACTCGCTTGAGCCCAGGAGTTGGAGGTTGCTATGAGCTGTGATGCCATGGCACTCTACCCAGGGGGATAGCTTGAGGCTCCGTCTCAAAAAAAAAA
>CAUYQV010153856.1:0-11168 GCA_963574575.1 Galagoides demidoff
GCCTGTGGTCCCAGCTACTTGGGAGGCGGAGGCAGGAGACTCGCTTGAGCCCGGGAGTTGGAGGTTGCTATGAGCTGTGATGCCATGGCACTCTACCCAGGGGGATAGCTTGAGGCTCCATCTCAAAAAAAAAAAAAAAAAATCTCTAACCAGTTAGCTAGTCTCCTAGGGACGTGACAAAGGAGTAGATTAAGAAATAGTTCTTTCAACTTCACTGGCCTCCTTTCCTCCAATTTTCTGCTGGTTTCTTCCTTTAGTTAACACATTAGGAACTGAAGGGATTGCATTGGTGCAATTCACACAGGTCAGGGCCCCAGGGCACAGAATGAAATGGTTAAGGGGGAAACATCTATACTAGGTACCATATTTATACATTTGTATGTATTCTTTGTGAAAAAGAAACATCATGCACCGTACCTTGCACACTTTCCTTAGGGTGAGAGAAATAAGTAAAATGTAAGCCAAATGAGCAAATAAAAATCTGTAAATTATATAGTTCTGGAAAAAACCAATATCCCAGGGTTACAGGTAGAAATAAGATTTTATGACACAAGCTAATGCTTTAGATTTAGAAGTCCTGGCTTACAGTTCCAGGATTACCACAAAATAGCTCAATGACTTTGAGCAAATGATTTACCCCTGTACTCATTAGCTTCTTCATATTTTATTTTATTTTACTTTTTCAGTTTTTGGCAGGGGCCGGGTTTGAACTCGACACCTAAGTATAATGATAAGGATTATAAACATCATACTATATAAAGTAGCCAGCATTGTATATAGGAAATAGTGAGTGGCAGCTAACACCTACAAAGGCAGTATAATTCTAAATGGAAGTATAGAGCAATGGTTCTCAACCTTCTTAACGCCATGGCCCTTTAATATAGTTCCTGTGGGTTGTGACCCACAGATTGAGAACTGCTGGCATAGAGTAATGTAAAAAGATATAACCATTATGTAAGTGGGAAAAAACAAACTCAGCAAGCCTATGGTTTAGGCTCTTAAGAAAAAGGAACCCAGGATATAAAAAGTCAATAAGAATATGATCATTTTTCAGCTTTCTTTCAAGGAAGCATAGGCTCAAGATTCAAAATTATATAATAAACAGCTCAGCACCTGTGGCTCAAGTGGGTAAGGCGCCAGTCACCTACACCTAAGGTGGCAGGTTGGAATCCAGCGCGGACCCACCAAACAACAATGACGGCTACACCCAAAAAATAGCCGGGTGTTGTGGTGGGTGCCTGTGGTCCCAGCTACTTGGGAGGCTGAGGCAGGAGACTCGCTTGAGCCCAGGAGTTGGAGGTTGCTGTGAGCTGTGATGCCACAGCACTTTACCCAGGGGGATAACTTGAGGCTCTGTCTCAAAATAATATACAGAAACCGATAGTATTTCTACACACTAGTAACAAATAATTCCATTTACAAAATATATGCAAAACCTGTAAGCTGAGAACTATAAATCTTTACTTAAATTAAGAGATACCTACCTAAATAAATAGAGTTGTCATGTTTATGAATTAGAATACTCTGTGTTACTAAAACATAAATTCTACCCAAAATGCTCTAGAGATTTAATATAATTCTAATACAATTTCATCAAGTTTTAAAAATAGAAATTGACAAACATTATAAGATTAATGTGAAAGTAAAATCAACTTAGCACAGCCAAAGAAATTTTTTTTTTTTTATTTGAGACGGAGTCTCACTATGTTGCCTTTGGTGGAGTGCTGTGGTATCACAGTTCACAACAACCTCAAACTCTTGGGCTTAAGTGATTCTCTTGCTTTAGCCTGCCGAATAGGTGGGACTACAGGCACCTGCCACAACACCCGGCTATTTTGTTATTGTTGTCATCATTGTTTAATAAGCCCAGGTCAGGTTTGAACCCACCAACTCCAGTGCATGTGGCTGGCACCCTAACCACTTAGCTATAGGTGCCAAGCCAGCCAAAGCAACTTTAAAAAGAAAGAATAAAGTTGGAGAAATTAACACTACTTGACTTCAAGATTTATAATAAACCTATAGTAATAAAGACAATGGAGCATGATTAAGGGAATAGACATCTAGATCAGGAGGACAGAATAGATATGCTAATTTTTGAAATTTATTTTGTAGAGGTGGGGTATTGCTATGTTTCACAGGCTTAATACATTTTTAACATTCTACAATTCAACCTCCACTCAAGCCACAATTCTACCTCAGACCTTATCACAGACAATGGCTCTATCGAGTGTTTTGACACCTAACCTCTGACTCATGCTACACAACTGAGGTTTTCTTGTGCTAGCAGATCCTGTCTAACACCAATCTCTATATTAATTGAGGATGCTAGAGGCTATACAAGATAAATCTTGAAATCTCGTAGACTTCAGTTTATTTCTTGCTCATGGAGAGGCCAATCTGTGACGGGGTAGGGATCCTAAGCCACAGAGTCACGTCAGTCAAGGGCTTAGTGTATCTCTCTGGACATGGGAATCTCCCTGGATAAGGGGAGAAGAACAAACACAGAACTTCTGCTCATTCAACAACCATATTGGGATTGGCATTCCATGGGGTTACAATGAAAACAAATAACAAAAACAAGTTATATGGCAAACAGCTATATGGCAAACACGTTATATGACAAAAACAAGTTATAAAACAAAATCAGAAAAATATTTCCCTCTGATATTCAACTCAGTGAGAATGAAAATAAAAATGAAAGGATTTGGCCTCTTGCAGGGACAGTTGGCAAATGTGCTTGGCATGAATTTTCTGAATTCACTCAAGGTGGAAAAGAGTATTAGAAGCAGGGTATGAATGTAATACAGATCATGCAATAGGAAATGTAACCTTAATAGCATTGTAGTGCATCCTTTAGTTTGATAGTTGCTTTAAAAATGGGATTAAACACTGGGTGCTCTGGTTCACACCTGTAACCCTTGCACTCTGGGAGGCTGAGGCTGGTGGATTGCCTGACCTCAGGAATTCGAGACCAACTTGAGCGAGAGCGAAATCATGTCTCCACTAAAAACAAGCCAGCTATTGTGGCAGGTGCCTGTAGTCCCGTGTACTTGGTAGACTGAGACAGGAGGATCTCTTGATGCCTGGAGTTTGAGGTTGCTGTGAGCTGTGATGATGCTATGACACTACTCAGGGCAACTGAGTGAGACTCTATCTCAACAACAACAAAAAACCCCAAATGGGATTAAAAACATGTCAGTGTTTGTATAATACTGAAAAAAGGCAGCAAGAATCCTGTTGTATCTTGTGGTTAAAAATGTCCCAATCACTTCGAAGAACACATTTTCTAGGGTTCAAAAGGATAATTCTCTATTTTTTATTATAATCTAGGGTCAATATTCTTCAGGTCCATATTACTATACATTTTATTTTATCTTTATTCTCACTAGAATTCTGATTATTCATTTTAATAGATATTTGGGTTATGGCATTGATTATTTACCAGAAGCCAGTCACTCTTTTGTGCTCTTTGAAAAGTTAATTTTGCTAACCACACTGAGTTTTCTGTTTCACTGATGAAGAAACTTGCAGATAAAATGAGTTTCCAGTGCCCTAGAAACTCAGCTGACAAGTTGCAGAGTTGGATTTCAGGTAGATTTATCTGATGGCAAATCCCTTGATCTCAGCTAAGACGCTATCCTGCTTTTTGCAGGAAACAGACACTACTGCGGGATAAGTATCTGTTGGACAGAAGACAGTTGTATCTTCCATGAACATATTCCTTGTATATATGTTGGGTGAGTTTTGATGTGTTTTGTAGCATGTCTGCTATTTTTCAAATGAAAAAAAAAAGGAAAGAATTTAAACCCCCGGGATCATGCACCCATTGTTGGTCTGATTTATATTGATATTAATAAGATACTTAAACTGCATAACAAATAGAAGGCAGTATCCATTTTTGCTTAAGAAATATCCCACAGGTGGTCCCAAGTTTAATTTGTGTGCTTCCTAGATATGACACTAGGACCCAAATCACCTGTTTCAAGAATGTTAGGTACACCTTTCTTCAGTAGGAATACATCACTGATCTCATCTTCGATATCTTAGAGTAACATGCTTACTTCTCTCGGGACCACAAAACACCAGGACCAAGTTAAATGATACGTGCAACATTCACATAAATTTGTTCTTGTTTTTGGTTTTGGTCATTTCATTTTACTCCAATATGAAAATCCTTGTAACCCTAATACTAAAATTTCTCCTGATGCTCTCCTGGGTTTTTGTTGTTGTTGTTGCTACTTTTGTTAGTTTTTTTCTTTTTTCTTAATTTGGGTTGTTTCCCCTTTTTTGGCCATCTTAGAGAATGATGGTATTTGTGTATATACAATTTTTTGTGTAAACATATGTTTTCTTTTTTTAAATTAATCTTTCTTTCTTTACAGACAAGATCTCACCTGGTTGCCTGGGCTAGAGAGCAGTGACGCTATCATAGTTTACTACAGTCTTGAACTCCCAGACTCAAGTGATCCTTCCACTGACCACTGCCCATGCAGGCAGAGAGTGCTTGAGTTTCATGCTAGAACTAATTCAAATTGAGGGGCACAAGTAAAGAAATGTATTAACTCCTGAGTATAGAAAGTAAACAGGGTGTCCTAAAGGTTACCATATGTAGGAAAAGTTAATACACTCACAGTATACCTGTGTTTTATATAATATTGCATTTATATTTTAGTATTTATATATCGAGACTTAGAGAAATACTTTGTAAAATTTTAAAATAAAGGTACATTAACTACAATTTCCCATTTTCCCTAGGTATGTGTGGTAACATCCAGGATCTGCTGTGTTACACTCTGGAAGACAGCAGAGTGAACTGCTCCAGTAAAGAGCAGTGGGGTTGTTATTACTGGACCAAATTAGCTCTGGAGTATCAAAATTGGCACCAGACGACTTCTGCATTAAAAAAATGCTCATAATTCCAATATTCTGAAGTTTTATGAACAGTATAGCCTATTAATATTCTCTTTAAATATGGCTCATCTTTATTCCTATGCTGTTTTTACAAAACCCTTGTGGGACTCTATTCTGTTTGGGTCTGACCAGTTCGTCTGTGTACTGTCTCACTCTGGCTGTGGGCTTAATATATTCTGACCATTTTACAAATTGCTTGAAAACAATATTTGAAAGTTTGCCTTGCTAAGCTATATGATTACCAATAAATGTAAGTGGAAGGATAAAGGTTGAGAAATCAGCTAAGTCGATGGTTGAGATTTCTGCTTTATTTTATACCTTGCCTGTTATAGATTCATATCTAGAAATTCTATAGTTATAAATGAAAACAAAGCCCATTCATCCAGCTAGTCATCTACCGGTAGTCACCGAATTTCTGACTGCCCTGGGAATCACCGTCCAGCAGGACAAGGAGAAATCCCCAAATTGATGACAAAGAGACATCAGTGTGCAAATTGATAACATTGGATCAGACAGTTCCACTAGGGTGACCCCTGGTAAGCCTTTACTGTTTTTTACTCTGTTCTTCTGTCTGACGGGTGCTTATCCAATCACATCTACGCATTTCTCTTTTGTGAAAACAGCTTACAGGTAGAAAAATTGCTGCACAGTAATATTCATTCACATTCAATCATATTCAAAACCAATTTAGACCAGCCTGGATATCAAGGAAATTCGCCGATTTATATTGCTCCATAGTAACCTGGCCTAAAGTAAATATTGAACAGAGAAACTTGTGTAAACAAATAACCTGGCCTCTGCATTAGAGAATTCCAGAAACATGAGCTGATCGTTTAGTAACTATAACAATGTTATCAAATAGAAACATCTCTGAGTTCTTTTCCAGAGGGAGTCTGTCTGCAAACACTGGGATTTCCTACCTAAGGCTGTTTTCCTTGGAGAGAGCTTTAATGGGGCAAAAAGTTTAAACAGTTAAGAAGCAGTGCAGAATGGGAAGTCTCCATATGGGTGTCCTCTGTTTTTCTTTTCTCTCTGTCATTGACTCATCTTATGACTGGTGTGACTCACTTGGCCTCTGTAGGCTTCAGTTTACAAACCAAACTGGTAAGACAACGCTGCCAAGATTTCAAATTACATTATCTATTTTTTTTTATTTTTACATATGCATGTGTTTATTAAGTTTCCACTTTTTGCCTTCATAAAATTAAAGAGGCTTAAAATTTAACAACAATAACAATGTTTAAGATAAGGATTAGAAACAAAAACCTCCTAGAGAACGAATGAAGGTAAATACATTCAGAAGGGCGGCGCCTGTGGCTCAAAGGAGTAGGGTCCATATGCCAGAGGTGGTGGGTTCAAACCCAGCCCCGGCCAAAAACTGCAAAAAAAAAAAAAAAAAAAAATTAGAAAAGAAATCAGACAATTGCTGCACTGAAGTATTAAGCAATAATAATAATAGTAATGCAAAGAATGAATACAGATAATTACATTATCTATTTTTGAGATACACCACTGGAGGATAGTTAATAAAAAATCATATTAAACAAAATATAGAGTTTTTTTTAAATTTATTTTATTTTATTTTTTATTTTTTTGAGACGGAGCCTCAAGCTATCCCCCTAGGTAGAGTGCCATGGCATCATAGCTCATAGCAACCTCCAACTCCTGGGCTCAAGCAAGTCTCCTGCCTCCATCTCCCAAGTAGCTGGGACCACAGGCGCCCACCACAACACCCGGCCATTTTTTGGTTGCAGCCATCATTGTTGTTTGCCGGGCCCGGGCTGGGGATTCGAACCTGCCACCTTAGGTGTACATGGCTGGCGCCTTAGCCGATTGAGCCACAGGCGCCAAGCCGAGTTTTATTTTTTTTAATTACACTTCTAAGAGATGTTTAGAAAGGGGGGAAACTGTAGAGACAGAAAACACCTCAGTGGTTGTCTGGGGTTTGGGGTGGGAGTAGAGTCACTGTGATAGAACTTTCTGAGGGGCTGGAGTGTTTCTCAGAGGAGGTTCTGGGAATGGCTGCACTATATAAATGCACTAAAACCCGTGGAACTCTAGACCAACAATAGGTGGATGTTTGGATGTGTAAATTACACTTCAATAAATGGGTAACTCTCCCGTGGCTTCCACTTCACTGGGAGGAAAGGCACATGCTCAGCGTGGCTCCCAAGGCTTGGCGTGATCCGCTCCCTCCCTGGCTCTCTCTTTTCCTCCTCCTCCCCTCAACTCCCCCCCTCATCCCCCTACCTCTCCTACCCTAGAGCCTTTGCACTGGTTGTTCCCCTTATTTGAACTACTCACCCCCCTCCCCCATGTCTATGTGACTCCCTTCCTTACCTCCTTCAGATCCTTGTTCAGATGTCACCTCCTCAGAGAGGCCTTTCCAAACCACCCTATTTAATTTGCAACCCTCCTTCCTATCTACCTCCCCAGCTATATTTCTCTCCATGACACTTATCACTAGCTGACCTACTGTGTCACCCGCTGACCTACTGTACGCTTAGCTCATAAGTCTTATCCCCTGATTGTCCCTGTCCATCCTCTATCTCCTTCCTCACTCTCCACTAGAACAGAAGCTCCTAGAGGGCAGGCAGGACCTGACTTGCTAACTCCTGTGTCTAGCGTGTGGAGGGGGCTTAAAAGACATTAGGCTGAAGGAACGTGTGGCAGAGCTGAGGCCCTGTGTCTGAGCCCTTGGATAAAGGAGGAACAGGCTGGCTGGGGCATGAGACTGGGTCTAGAGGCTACGTGCTTCATGCTGGTCCTCATGAGGGTGGGGGAGAGGAGTGGGTGGCTGTGGACATAGCAGAGACTACAACCCTTTTCCTGCTTTTGGACCTGCATGGCCAATCTCTTGTACAGTCCTCACAAACATTCCCTAAGGGCACCCAGGAGGCTCCTGAGACCACAAGGTCATGCAGGTGACAGAGAAAACCAGATTTTCAGCACGTCCTCACTGAATGCCCAGACATACTATGAGTGTCAGAAAACTCCTCAACTGGGGATGTTTCAAGGTCCATTCATTCCACGGAGCTGAGCACCTGCCCTGTGCCTAACCATGAGCTGGTCCTCACCTGGTGCTGGGGACATCATGGTCTCCAGACACTTCTGGGTCTGCTTTCTTGAGGCTGTCAGTTTAGTTGGAGAGACAGACAAACCTGTCCCCAGAATGAGCAGGGCTGGATCAAGGAAATCCTGGGAAGTCTGTGGGAGTTCCCAAGGGGGGGCACTTGACCAGTCTGAGAGGCTCAGAAGGGGGTTCTCTGGGGAGGGGACATTTAAGCTCAGCGAGACTCAACCAGGATCAATGAGGTAGAGAGGGAAGAGGTGTGTGCAAAGGCTATGAGGAAAGAAATAGGAAGGCAGCTCCAGGCGTTGTGGCTCACACCTATAATCCTGGCACTCTGGGAGGCTGAGGCAGGTGGACTGCTTGAGCTTAGGACCAGCCTGAGTGAGACCCCATCTCTACTAAAAATAGGAAAACAATCAGGGCATTGTGGTGGGCACCTGTAGTCCCAGCTACTGGGAGGCTGAGGTAGGTAAGATTGCTATGAGCTGATGACACCACAGTGCTCTATCCAGGGTGACAGAGTGAGAGTCTGTCTCAAAAAAAGGAAGAAAGAAATAGTGAGGTTCAGGGTGGCACATGATCCTCTGATCTGGAAGTTCCTGAGCAGGGGTGATTTGGGGAAACCCCAGTCACCAGCGGGATATTTGGCAGCATCTGGAGACATTCTTGGTTGTTCCAGCTGAAGAGGAGGGTGTGCTACTAACATCTCATATGCAGGGGCCAGAGGCGCTCCCCACAATGAGAACTCTCCAACCTCAGTTATCAATAGTGTTGAGGTTTAGAAATCCCAGTCTAGTCTGAAGAAAGAGATTGTGCAGACTCTTGATCTGTTAAAGAATTTTTATTTTATCCTGAAGGCAAAGAGCTAAGTTCTGAAAGGTAATTAAGCAAAGAAGTGTCAAGAGAAGATCAGGGTGTGCCTGCAAGCTGAGGGTTATCAAGGCAATAATCCTGATATCCTTGCTTCTCTGATCAGTCCTTACCTAATAACCAACCGAATCTCAGAGAGGGAGAGAACATTTTTCAGCAAGACTGGGAGGCCCCTGAAGGCAGGAACAGGGTCTTCATTTCAACTCTGACTCAATAAACATTTCTTCTCCCTCCACCTATTTCTAAGGCGGAAGAACCTTGAAGTAGCCAGTGAAGCTGTGAGATGGCTGGTTGCAACACTGTAGGTGAGGACAGAAATGCGGCCTGCTCTGGTCTAACCTATAATTTCCTTAAAGAGGTCAAATCTTGTAATTATGAAAGGCAGGTGCTACATATAAAACTTTGTAGTTTATCAATATTGAGTCAATGTGATGAAATAGATACAAAAGAAAAAATTTCCTGGGACCAGGCCCTGGTTAGAAATGCTGAAAGATTCAGTCCAGGAGCGTTGAGCTCTTCACACAAATATCCTCCTGGTACCCTCTCCAGTGGTTACAGTTTGTCTCCTACTGTCCCTGGCACACACTTTTGTCACCATCCTAGTCTCTTTTTCACCTCCACTAATGACACGGACACAACTGGAATCATCTCTGTGGCCCACGACCGGCTGGCCTTCCTGTCTGGCCCTTCACTTGCCCCTGGAGAAATGAAGAACCAGAAAGGGAAGGGCACATGCCAGAGGTCACCCAGAGAGTCAGCTTCATTCTCCCATCTTGACAAGCACTCCTCTCCCCAGTGCTGCCTCCCACATATCAGCAACATTCCATTGGGTGGGTCCACATCACTTTTCCATCACTCCATCCATTCCTCAAATGCCCGGTGTGCTCCGCAGGCTCATTTTAGTTGAGGAAGCAGTTGGCCAGAAGTCATCAGCACTTGTAGTTATTCCCCCTTGGGATCACTTTATGCTAAATCCACCTATCCCAGTTCTGGTCACCTTGGATCACCTTGTAGTAATTCCCCCTTAGGATCACCTTATGCTAAAAACTCACCTACCCCAGTTCTGGTCATCTTCCAACTTCTATGTGGAGTGGTTCCCAAACCTAACCTGGGTGATCTTCTACAAACACCTTAGTCTCACTCTTCTTTGGATTCCTATCTGTAAAATGGGTCCTTCAGCTTCCAAAACCCATGCCCTTATCTTATATCCTCAGAGTTGGAAAATGCCACATAAATTGTTGCCTATACTTTAGGCACTGCCAACAGGCTCTGAATAACAGACTATCTCAGGAACTATCTTGGAGCCTAGAATTGCAGAGTTGAGAGCCCAGAGCACTTGGGTATAAGTCTGTGCCCATCTATGCCACTGTGTCCCCCACTCAAGCAAAGAGCCTGGTGGTCACTGGCACTAGTATGCAGGGTAACCAGTGAACAAGAGAGCCCCTTCTCCCAGCACCATCCTGCCTCCCCAGGCAAGGTACTCAGGTTTTTCTGTGAAAGCAGCCACCAACACACTGGATTCTGAAAAAAGGGGCAGGACATTTCTGTGCCAGACCCTCCTCAAGGTGGACAGAACCCCTTGCTGTAACCTTGATCTGGGTACCTGAGTAAAAGCACCTCTTCCACTGCCACCATATTTTGAATTTTAATTAGTCTGAGACCCTCACTGCACTTTGAAAGTGTGGAGAAGGGTTGCATTACCATTCTAAATTTTCGAAATCTCTCAAAACTCAGTAGACAGCTACATATACATATAAATCTCAGGATAATGAACAGCATTAGAAATTTGTGGGTTCATATCCCTAGCCCAGCCCGCCAAACAACAATGATGGTTGCAACCAAAAAGTGGCCGGGCATTGTGGCTGGCGCCTGTGGTCCCAGCTACTTGGGAGGCGGAGGCAGGAGACTCGCTTGAGCCCAGGAGTTGGAGGTTGCTATGAGCTATGATGCCATGGCACTCTACCCAGGGGGATAGCTTGAGGCTCCGTCTCGAAAAAAAAAAAAAAGAAATTTACCTTTCCAGCTGGGCTCAGTGGCTCATGCCTATAATCCTAGCACTTTGGGAGGCTGAAGTGGGAGGATTGCTTGAGCTCAGGAGTTCAAGGCCAGCCTGAGCAGACCACCCTTGTCTCTACTAAAAATAGAAAAACTAGCCTGGCATAGTGGAGAAGGCCTGTAGTCCCAGCTACTCGGAAGGCTGAAGCAAGAGGATCACTTAAAACATAGAGTTTGAGATTGCTGTGAGGTAAGATGATGCTACGGCACTCTACTCCCCAGCGCAACAGAGTGAGAAAACTTAAGGTAGAAAACTCCC
>CAUYQV010153857.1:0-21100 GCA_963574575.1 Galagoides demidoff
AATGACGGCTGCAACCAAAAAATGGCTGGGCGTTGTGGCAGGCGCCTGTGGTCCCAGCTACTTGGGAGGCGGAGGCAGGAGACTCGCTTGAGCCCAGGAGTTGGAGGTTGCTATGAGCTGTGATGCCATGGCACTCTACCCAGGGGGGGAACTTGAGGCTCCGTCTCAAAAAAAAAAAAAAAAAAAAGAAGCCTCCAACCAGCAGCCAAGGGAGTGACTTTGGCGGAGGATCACCAGTCTCAACTGAAACTTCAAAAACTAGCGTCCGTGATGTAACCAACCTCATGGCAGACCCTGAACCCAGCGCCACCTTGCTGCGTTATGACTTTCCTGGGCTCTAGCACTTTTTGCTTTGTTTTATTTTATTTTTGTGGATGCCTTCTGGTTTCTCTCTTTTTCTCTTTGATCACACACACAGACACACATGCACGCACACACACAAACATAAACGTACACGCACATTTCCATCTATATACGTATATATGTTGCACACTTGAATGGGGCAGAGAAGGATGAGAGCTGTCTGCACAGAACCATATATTACATTTGTGACACCAGCCTACAGAATTGTTTAAAGCCACATTTTGGCTACCTATAGTTATTACATTCTTATAAAAATGAATATATTTTATTATATATTAAAAAGGTCTTACTGATCTAAAACTTAATTTTTTCTTTTTATTTGAAAATTAAAATATCTTCATCTGGTCCTAAAAGTATTGTGAGCCTGAGGCCCGCTTCATATTAATGACCAGATGCACCCAGCCTGATCCAGGCCCACCCAGCTAAGCTGCTTCTTAATTCTGGACCCTTAGACTGCATGATAAGATAAAACACTGTGGACTTAATGGGACCAGTTCTTAAAGCAACTAGTAGAGCTAGGTGATTTCTTTGTTCTGTATTTAATTAAAAACAATTGAGTTTTCTGATCAAGTATAAAATACAAGGAAGAGATTGAGAAAGAATATTGTGACTGTATTATGATGAATTCACAGTGTTCTATGTATCTTAGGATATTTTCTTCTTCTATAGAAACATTACTGAAACATTTCAATTTCTAAATTTTATAATGTTGGGGGGTTTTTGAAAATACATTATTTGTTACCACCTCCCCAAGTCTCTACTCTGTTTCCAATGAAGACCTTGTAGGCCAAATCTGGACTGCTACTTGCATGTGTAAATAAAGTTTTATTGCTAAATGGCAACGAGCTCCACTTAGTATATTATAATATATCCTGCTTTTACTGGACACCAAAGACATTGCGGAACTGGCACAGAGATGTGAATGGCTTCCATGGTCTATGTACAGAGGTGCCTGGCTTTCTAGTACTTTATTTTGCTGTGCTGAACAATTACTGCATTTTTTAACAAACTAAATATTTGCGGCAACCCTGGGTAGAGCAAATCTATCGGCATCGTATTTCCACGGCACGTGCTCACTTTGGGTCTTTGTTTCACATTTTCGTCATTCTCATGACATTTCAAACGCTTTCATTATTATTATAACTGTTATGGCGACTGATGATCAGTGATATCAGATGTCACTACTGCAACTGCTTTGGGGTGCCAGGAATCACACACATGTAAATTTAATGGACACTAAATATCGTGTGTGTGATGACGGTTCCACCCGCCAGCCCTTCCCTTCTCTTCCTCTCTCTCTTCAAGCTTCCCTTTTCCCTGACATACAACAATGTTGAAAATAGTCCAGTTAATAACCCAACAACGGCCTCTCAGTGTTCACTTCAAAGAGAAAGTCAGACATTTCTCACAGTAAATCAAAAGCTAGAAATGCCTGTGTTTATAGAAGAAGAAATTTGAAAGTCAAGATAGGCTGAAACTAGCCTCTTGTGCCAAATAGCTCGCTACGTTCTGAATTCGAAGGAAAAGTTCTTGAAGAAAATTAAAAGTGATACTCCCGTGAAGACAAAGAGAAGAAAGTAGCACAGCAATATTGCTGGCATGAAGAAACTTTTAGCAGTGGTCTAGATGGAAAATAAAAATAACCATAACGTTTTCTTAATCCCATGCCAAATCTGCAGCAAGACCTTAACTCTTTTCAATTCTATGAAAGCTGAAGGAAGTGATAAAGCCACAGAAGAAGAGTAGGAAGCTAGGAGAGGTTGATTCGTGACTTCAAGGAAGGAAGCCATCCCCGTAACACAAAAGAGCAGGGCGGAGCAGCAGGTGCTAATGGAGACGCCAGCAAGTTTTCCAGAAGATCTAGTTAGGATCACAGATGAAGCTAAACAACAGATTTTCACTGCAGATGCAAGAGCCTTCTGTTGGAAGTAGATGCTATCTAGGACTTTTATAGCTAGAAAGGACAAATCGATGTCTGGCTTCCAAGCTAAAAAAGGACAAGCCGACTCTCTTGTTAGGGACTAATGCGGCTGATGACTCTAAGTTGGAGCCATGCTCATTTACATTTGGAAAATGCTGAGGCCTCTAAGAGTCGTGATTAATCTGGTCTGCCTGAGCTCGATAAAGGGAAATATAAAATCTGGGTGACAGCTCATCTGATTACAGCATGACTTTAATATTTAAGCCCAATCTGAAAACGTACTCTTCCAAATTATTTCTGCTCATTGACAATGAACGTAGTCACCCAAGATCTCTGATGGAGACGTACAGGCCATTATCTTTTTCTTTTTTTGCTGCTAACACAATATCCACTTTGCAGCCCTGAATCAGCAAAGGAGTAATTCTGACTTTCACATCTTATTATTTAAGGAATATGTTTTGTAAGACTATAGCTTTCATATACGGTGAGCCTTCTTGTGGATCTTGGAATGCCAATTGAAAACTTTCTGTTAAATAGTTGTCTTTCTAGATGCCACAAAGTACATTCGTGATTTATGGAAGGAGGTCAAACTATCAAAACTAACAGGGGTTTGAGAGAAGTTGATTCCAACCCCCTGGATGATTCAAAGGCTTTGAGACTTCAGTGGAGCAAGTTAGTGAGGGAGTGGTGAAAATAGCAAGAGAAGTAGGTTCAAAAGGATGGTGGGAAGATGCGACCGATGGCTGCGATCTCACGATACATTCTTAATGGATAAAGAATCTCTACGTGTAGATGAGCAAAGAAAGTGGTTTCTAGTAAAGGCGCTGTGAATATTGTGTAAGTAAAAATAAAAAATTAAGAGTATTACATAAACAGAGTTGGAAGAGCAGTAGCAAGTTTTAAGAGGATTGACTACAATTTTAGAAGATACTTTACTGTGGGGAAATGCTATTTGATAACAGCCTCACTTGCTGCAGAGAAATTTTTAGTGAAAAGAAGAATCAATAGAAGCAGAAATTTTATTGTAGCTTCATTTTAAGAAATTGCCACAGTCACCCCTGTTTTCAGCAACCACCCTTCTGATCAGTCAGGAACCCGCCACATGGGAGCAAGACCCTCCACCAGCAAAATTATTATGATTCACTGAAGGCTCAGATGATCGCAGGCATTTTTTAGCACTACAATATTTTAGAATTAAATATTCTATTAGTTTGTGGACATAATGTTATTTTACATCTAATAAACTATAGTATGTTGGAAACATAACTTTCCCCCGCACTGTGAAGCCAAAAATTTCTTGTGGTGCTCAAATGTGATCCGCACTTGATTGTGGTTGCCCGACACCAACCTGCAACGTCACTAAGCCTGCAATTGGTATCCAGCTCTTCTCAAAATAAATAGCTTATAGGCCCGTGGAGTGAGCCAGGTCTCATAACTCTGTAGTGGATTTAATTTACTCATGTTAAAACTACAACACTTAAATAATGCATGAGGAATTCCATGGATTTCCATTTCATACAATTAGCATTTAATGTACGTGTTGGATTTCTTTTTATCTTATCCCTGAACCAATAACTAACAATTTCAAAAAGTAAAGATGACTGTGTGTGCCAATAAGGAATCTGAGCTACAGCTTCATTACAGCCTGGGTAAAATTTTATTTTTATTCATATATTTATTTTGTTTTATTTTACACTACATGAAGGCCTAATAAATTTTTCTACATCTCTTAAAAGACCCTCAAAAGGCATTATTTAAGCTTAATTATTTTTCACACTAATGAGTAATTTTACCCAAATTTTTGATTTTGGTCTTCATAAATAACTATAATGAAGTTTATGTGTCTAATGTGTACCATAATTAATAGATTAAAAAAAATCTTTAGCAAAAAATTAGGCTTTGAAACTTACAAATATTATCTTTACAAACTCAAACCTGCTAGTACTCATTCATTCTACAGGATTTAAACTCCGTATTTTTTTTTTTTTAAAGAAACTACGGAAAAATCTGGATGATGACATTTAGAGAAATATGTGTTCTTTCTCCATGAATTAATTGGAAGGTAATTTAATGTTAAGAATGTTTTTAGCTGCAATAGAAAATGTTGCAAATTAGGGCATAACCTGTGACAGCATTTATTTACTCAAAAGATAGAAAGATGTACGTACAGTGCAGGGTTGCTGAACAGCTCGACCCTGTCGTCAGGAACTGAAGCTGTTTCCAGCCCTGCCTCTCCTCCCACTGTGCTCCTTTAGACTTTATACCAGGGGCAAGATGGCCATCGCAGCTCAAGGTACTGTTGTAACCCAGCCCTCTTTCCCCTGCCCACTCCTGTTCCCCAGCCCTCACCTGTTCCCCCCCACAACCTCCAGCCCATTTCCCTCCTCCTCCTTTCTGCCCCCAGAGTCAACTCCAGGAACAATGCAAGTCCCTCCTCCCCCCAGGGTGGCCGAGAACCTGCTTCCCAGCCACATTCCCAGGCCCCCTCCTTCCCCCCCTAGGGTTGCCAAGAACAAGCTTCAGGTACAAGGAAGAAAAGTCCCAAGTTTCACAAAACCCCCAAGTTCTCAGTAGATGAACAATGGTGGAAAACTCACCGAGACTTGATTAATTACTGTTGTATAACCATAACCATTGTGATATGAGATGTATCCATTGTCAACCAAAGCCGTATTAATTATTGTTCCATTGCTGTATCCATGACTACCCGAGTTGTAACACCCCCTTAACCAGCCACGTTTTGCTTCTGTAATATGCTTGCACAAAGCCTATAAAAGGCAACTCAGCCTCCCACTTGGGCTGCTGACTGTCTCTTGGAGCAACAGCCCCTGCAGCAGGTAAAATAAATGACCAATTAATTAACCTAAGTGGGGGGTCTGACTCTATTTTTCCAGGTCTCTAAGTTATTTCAGTACAACCCATTGTCATTAGCGTCCTCCGCATGAAGAAGCAGGGGCCAACCTGTCTGTTATTCTTCAGTGTTACACCCACAAAAGATTATTCGTATTCTTTCCTTTTCTTTGACTGGATCTGAGTAACATGGCAGCCCCTTGTTCAGGGAGGCCAGTCAAAGATATTCTGATAAAGGGAAGGCGATTAACACGTCTGGCTTAGATTGATAATGGTTACCTTTGGGGTTTGGACAATTTGTTGACCTAAACACATTTGAGTTCTGTAAGTGAGAAGAAAGGTGGGGAAGAAGAATAGATAGTTTCAGAAGAGCCAATACACTGTCTGCAGAAGGTACGGAACAGGAAGGAACACAACTGTTACTTGCTTTTGGAGCTGTTATGTGTGATACCTAGGATTACAAAGATGAGGCTGTTTATAGAAATTGAGCAGTCTAAGATATTGCATTTACAAATATACCATACATTTCTCTTCCAAGCTCCATAATGGACTAGAATATTAATACACAGAATTCATTTCTCAGTTCTGACTCTAAGAAGCAAATAAGTTTCTTTTCTTTTCTTTTTTAAAAAGACAGAGTCTTACTCTATCTCAGTAGAGTGCTGTGCCGTCACAGCTCACAGCAACCTCCAGCTTTTGGGTTTAGCTCTTCCCTCAGCCTCCCAAGTAGCTGGGACTACAGGCACCTGCCACAATGCCCAGCTATTTTTTTGTTGCAGTTCGAACACACCACCCTTGGTATCTGGAGCCCTACTCACTGAGCCACAGGTGCTACCCACAAATAAGTTCTTAAACTAATACTTATTCAAACACCTTGACTAACTGAAAAAAAAAAAAACTGACTATACGTAAACTGATTATATATAAACACAAGTATTAACTATGATTTTCTATATTAAATATGAATTTTAAGTCAAATAGGATAGGGTCATCTTGTTTTTTCAGATTTATTTTCTGTTGCTGAATAAATTTAGTCGGAATTACTGTCCCAACATCACGTTGAAATTTTCATCAGATTTCAAATAGCCCCACATTTTGGCTTAAAGCCCAGATGTTTCTTAAGGTTCTTGTTGTTAAAATCAGTTTAAAATTGTGTTGGAGGATTGAGGGTAAAGAGAAATCCAAATGCTTTGATTTTAGAAACTTTATAAATTAGCTGATAAATACATTATCTGCAGTTATCTGTTATATTGTGATTATTTTCAAATTGCTTAGTCATGGCTATTAATGATAAGAAAATATAGCTTCTAAGGAAAAATGGCTTAAGACCAGGTAAAGTGAAGTAGGAAAAAAATTAGCAAAACCTTGGGCAACTCAGTATCTCACTGATGGTCATAGGAAGGCCTGTGATGAATGCTGAATTCTTGACATGATGAGGGTCCTTATCTCAGAACAATAGGTCACCATCAGTTACTCTTCCAGGATTTAGGTTCCATTTAGATTAGTTTATCTCTAATAATTCAGCTTCTCTTCCTGGGACCAAAAGCATATGTTTAACAGACAGTGGACCCAGCTCAGAGGCTCAAATAATGACTGCAGAAAAAATTTTTGGCAATTGGCCCCACCAGGGGCCACCTGGGTGCTCTCAATTACAGTACACAGGTGAGCCCTGAAGCTTCTACGCATGACAATTTATTTATGGAAGCATTTCCTTTTGTCTTTTCTGCCCCTAAATCTGCCCCTACGTGTCTAAAATAAAGAGAATGTTGTGTAAATAAATCTTAGGAAGCTGCCATAAAACACAAAGCATCAGGGAATGTAAAGAAAATATAAAACTTCCATAGGTGCCTTTGTAAAGGTAGTGAGCAGCTACCTGCACACAGGTGAATCAGAGCCAAAGATAACAGAATATTCCCACCCGTTCCATTTGTGTTACATTTCCCACTGTTTTTGCATTATTTCTACCTATCCTTGAAAAACAGGAGCATCTTAGTTTGAATTTATATAAGACCATAAGAATGATGCAATCCTCATTGTTAAAGTTAGATGAATAAAGTGAGGTAAAACGTAATGGGAGGTATTAAGACCCATCCTCCTCTCTGTGAGATGAACGGTGCCCTCACTCTGATGGGAGGCAGATGAAGGAACTTCTTCCAAAAGGAACACGCGACTGACAGTTTTCATAATTGACCCTTCAGGTTGGAGTCTATTAACTCTTCATGAAGAATTGAAGGTCAACCAGCTTCTCATCTAGTGAAGTTATTTGAGCCACTGTATGGGTCCAGGTCAAGTGAGAAACATAAACTACATGAGTCATTTAATCTAGGAGGATTTCCTTAATGTAAAATTCCCCTAACAATTTCTCTTCCGTCTTTCCTGGGTTCTATTCCTATAACTACGTCATCCAGTCCTTTGAAGGTCTTCAGAATCACACAGGGTGACCAGAAATGTGTGTGATGCCTTCAATGAATGAGGATTGGGGAGTTTTCTACCTTAACAAAGTTCACAGAGATAATTGGGATAATATTAATAATGATTCCTCTGCTTATAGTGTGAACTTATAAAGAACATGGGTGACAAGTCAATCTTCTTTACATATGCCATGTCTGTAATTGTCAGCCACACAGGAGGTACTAAAATAAAGTGTATTGCTCATTTTCAGAGTGACACGCTTTAAGTTTTACTGCTTCAATGGGAATTTTTTAAATAAGATTTAAAATAATTATTTACATTATTTGCATTTGTCTCAAGTCCATCCAGAAAGTATCCCTTATAATACGTTTTCAGTTTATTTACAGATATCTAACAATTTTTCTCATAATTAATTTTCATGAATTTTTAACATTCTAAAACAATAAGATAGACTCAAAACTTCAATAAATTAAAATAAATTATTAATGTCATTTTTATTACTTCTTTAATACTTTCATAGGTTTTTTTTTTTAACTACTTTCTTTCTGTGACTAGAAAAACATAGTAAATTGATCTTTGAAATTATTGCATGCCTGAAATACATTTAATTGTCTCTGTCAAAAGGGATGTTTTAATGTATTTTGTTCCTTCAGAGAAATAACAGGTAACTATTATGTTCTGATATCATTACAGATGATTATTATACTCTGCTATTATGCATATATAAGTGATAAACAATAGAGTGAAATCAGAGATATCAATTTAGTACAGGAAATAAATCTCCTGATATTTATGTAACTTGTTAAATGAGTGATTCTGTATGCTGGTCAGTATCTAATAACAGTAAAGAAAATAGCTCACATGGTTTGGCTCAGTGGTTAGGGTGCTGGTCACATCCAGTGGGGCTGGCGGGTTCAAACCCAGCCCAGCCCTGCTAAACAACAATGACAACTACAACAACAACAAAAGAAATAGCCAGGCGTTGTGGCAGCACCTGTAGTCCCAGCTACTTGGGAAGCTGAGGAAGACAATCACTTAAGCACAAGAGTTTGAGATTCCTGTGAGCTGTAACGTCACAGTACTCTATTAAAAGTGAGACTCTGTCTCAAAAAAAAAAAAAAAAAAAAAAAGAATCATCTAAAGACAATTACTTGGAATGCTTCTAAATGAAACATTGTATTTAAAGTCTCTCACACCTTGTATTAAAGTGATATTTAGAAATTACTTACCTCCAATGCTGAGTTGACAGCAGCCCCAATTTGGGGTCAATATAAGTTTCAATACTACTTCAAGAAAAACAAAAACTAAGCTAAATTCATCTGAGTGGAGTGTGTAGCACAATAACCAATGAAAATCTAATAACACCCACAAAAAAACAACCGAAATACAGCTTGGAGTTTTAAAGATAAATTGAAATATTACAAGTGCACTGCCCGTAAGAAATAATTGAACACAAAACAAAAACTCATGGAAGGAACTTAAAAGATTTTCACTGTTTTAGCTGTTTGACAGACGAGGAACAGTCGTCTTATAATTACTGGTTTCTGCATTTATTAACGTATCACATCTTTGACACTGCTCATGTAATATCATTTATGAAAGTAGTAACTTTGGCTTCATGTTAAATTTAGTCTCGAACACCTTTGGAAATCATGCACTCAATTGTATACCGGGTGTCCTTATCACATCAGGGAAGTGTCACTGCCAGAGAAGTTGCCTCAGATTCCCAGTGCCCAGGAGAGTCTTATCCGGGCTGGCCATGGTGAACTTCCAGCGTCAGTAAGAATTTGATGCACTGACTCAATTTTCCTGGACTTTCTATTTTATCTTTCTTCTGATTGTCCATTTTTCTTTCATTTCCCTTTGTTTACAACCAGTAAGGTTTTCTTTCCCCCTTGGAGACACAAATGACTGACTATTTGGTTGTGTGGTCTAACCATGTGAAGATCTCTGTTGATAAACAACAAACACTCTGTTGAATGGGAAATGACTGAGAATCTGGTTTTCCTGGTGTTTTTAGTGTATTGTATTTATTTGTCTATTTTTAGCTAAAGTCAATTAAGATTACAAGCTTATGGTGAAGGAGAATGTTTGTTGATATCCGGGGCGGTAAGTTTTTGTCATTTGTAATGTTTTCACATCTTCAGAGAATATCAATAAACGGTAAAGTCTCTAAAAAACTCTTTTTTTTGTTTGAGTTGTAAAGAAAAGTACATGCAAATAGCTTCCTAAAATTAGCCCAAACCAAGAAAATTGAACTTTTAGTACTTAAAGTTTATGTACTTTAAAAGTTACATAAATTACATTATAAAGTACATAAAGTATATTTATGTACTTTAAAAAGTTACATAAATACAATAGGCTTGAAAATAAATTTATTATTAAAGAAATTAACTTATAAATAATTTATGAATCCATATTAATAATTAAGGTTCTTTTTTGGTAAACGAGGCTGGTTTAATAATTGTAGTGTTTTACAAAATCCATTGCTTTTTCTCTGATTTATCAGTGTTAAATATTGTGCATAATTTATTTTTTCTATTAGTTCTTGCTTTTCTAAGCAGGTATAGATTATTGGTCAAATAAAGTAATGTTAGTTCTACATAATTTTTAAAATTATTTCAAAAATAATATTATTTTATATTAGCTTGAAGGTAATTTATAAGCTATGTAGATAACTTAAAAGTTTGAACTGATAAACTTTCTAATAAGGTGGGAGTTCTGAATGATTTTGTATAAGGCATAAGTTTAAGCTTATATACTTGTAGTTCTTCTTTTTCTCTCTCTCTCTCTTTTTTTTTTTTTTTTTGAGACAGACTCTCCCTTCGTCACCCATGGTAGAGCACCTTGGTGTCATATCACAGCAACTTCAAACTCCTGGGCTTAAGCAGTTCTCTTGTCTCAGCCTCCCAAGAAGCTGGGACGACAGTTGCCAGCCACAACGCCCAGCTATTTTTAGAGACGGGGGTCTCCCTCTGGCTCAGCCTGGTCTTGAACCTGTGAGCTCCAGCAATCAATCCACCTCGGCCTCCCAAGTGCTGAGATTACAGGACTGAGCCACCAGGCCCAGCCATTCTTTTACTTCTTAATGTTATATTCTACAGAAAGATTATGCTTTGGTGCCATTTATTTCAGGTACTTTAAGAACATGAGAAAGGTTTATGTGTGGCTGTATAATTTGTTATAAGTGCTCATTATTTTGATAGTTTGCTAAAATGCTTGGGTATGACAAAAAGTTCTCAATGCTTCCCTCTATCTCCTGGGTTTCTCTGTGACATGGAAGTTAGTTGCTTTGGCTGAAGCTGATTGATATGAGCAGTTGAGTCAATACTCAGATTTGTAGCAACAGAAGAACAGACATAAGCAGGTGCTTTTGAATTCAAGGAAAAAGTGTAGTTTGTTCTACAGCAGTGAAACTCAGATTGCTGGAATCAAGCCTTCATTTCACTTTTGGACTCACTGAAATCTCTAAAGAGCTTTTATTTATGTGGGTTATACTCATCGATATTTATCATGCTGAAAATATAAACTTTAAAAACTTTCCAATACATATGTGATTCATTTGAGTATAGTAATGACGAACGCACCGCATTGAAGGAAAACATTTTTCTGTATTTTTGCAAATAACATTTGGTATTTGGTACATAATTTTGTTTTTCTAGGAAAGAAAGGTTGATATAAAGTATAAGGTTTTTTTTTAGACTATAAAATAATGAAGGATGAAACTAGAAAAGTGAAGTGTATTTGTTTTGCTACAAATGACTGGTTCTATTAAAAAAAATACAATGTTACATGTTTTGTTAAAATCAGGCAAATTATATTTAAATTTGATGGGCTTGCCCTCTTGGATTACTGATTCATGATTTTCACTTCAATGTGAAAAAATTTTCTTTACTTCATGTATAATCCACCTTGTTAGAAAAGATTCTATGTCTTAGCATCCGTTTTTGTGTTTTGTATTTGTCCTGTTCTTGATGATTTAGTTAAGGACAAAAGTAAAATTAGGGGTGATTTATGGAAGGTTTGAAAGTAAAGTAATATATTAATAGTCTTAAAAATAGTCCGAAACCGGTGTGTATGCATAACAATAATATTGAATAATACAGAGTAGGTAAAATATAACCGTATACTTTAAAGCAGAGGGTTTCTCATAAATTATAAACACAAAGTAAAGGGTAAAAGTACGTCTAATAGTGAAGGTGAAATTTACAATCAGTGAGTAAAGGATCAATTTTCAGTAAATATTATTTGGAGGATTATCTAAAGATGTTGGAAAAAATAAATACAGACTCTATCTTGCACTATTCTGGGAACAGTCTTAATATTGCTGTCTGTGGCCTCCCCTTTGGAGCTGAGCTTTGCACAGTCTACACACTGTAGGAAGCAATTCTGGAAGTGGATACTTGCCATCACTGCATTCCAAAAACTAATTTTAGATGTGTCAAACTTTTAAAATTAAAGCTAATACTGCAGAGAGTTGGAAAAATATGAATGAATATACAAATAGTTTCATAGTAGAAAATCAATCAAAAGAATGTCACTCGGTATTAAAAAAGAGAAGAATTAAGAAAAATACATAAAGAACATCTTCTCAAAAGAAAACAAATATTAAAAGCTTTGATAAATTTGAAGAGAAATGAAAGAATGCATGGAGAGGGTGCTGAATATATGATGAAAACCTATGATCCTTAATATACAAATGTGCTTCTAGATTATCTTTGATTAAAATCAAAGGTTTATTTGAGTGTCTTTGTTTATTTGCTCTCGCAATACTATAAATTTCATACGGAAGACACTCAATTTATTAAATGTTACAATGCACAAATAGATACACACCTCAGTAGAAAAACAGGTGAAATAATTTACAAACTAAATCTAAATTCTAAATTTCCAACAATCAAATCACACATAGGTCACTACAAAAGTTTTGAGAAAGACTGTGTTATGGTCTTTCTTTCATTTTCAAGAAACACAGTCAACAGCATCTTTTCTGATTCATCAATTGCTCAGCCTATTGGTGATTACTCATTGACCGACAGTCAATTATTTTTGCTATAATTTAGAATTGGCAATACATAACAGTGAGAATGGCTGCTAATTTGCTTTTCTTGTACTTGATTGGATGTCTATTACAGTTAAAAGATCCTCAATCAATTGATGGTGTGAAATGTCCTCATTTTCTTGTTAGATTGTCTGTATAACAGAGTCAGAATTGAGATGAGTGAAGCTCTAATTACTTTCCTAATTAGGATGACAATTTTTTTGGCTAATCAAGCACTCTTTTGACCTGATATCTAAAACTTGCATGAAATTACTTTAGTTAGATTTAATCTACATTTTAAACCAAAATGTAATCAATATTTGAACTAGATATATTCTGTTTGGCTTTTTACCCCCCCATTTTCCCATGGGTAGATGACATAATCACCAACTCTCTCTTTCCCCAAACTATTTTAACTTAGTTATAATTTTTTGAAAATAGGTGTTCTCTTTTTTTTTTTCGGCAGTTTTTGGCGGGGGCTGGGTTTGAACCCACCACCTTCGGTATATGGGGCCAGCACCCTACTCCTCCTTTGAGCCACAGGCACGGCCCTGTGTTCTCTTTTAATAACAATGCATGTTAACATTTATCTTGATACTTTCTCCAATTGTGTTACCCTTAAAAGTTGAATATCACCAACAAAGATTACAAGACATTTTGTATTATGTCGTCATATTAAATTCCCCTATTGGGAAACAGCCTACATATTTTGAAAGATATACACTGCATATTTAGCATCAAGAACAAAGTGATGTAGCCTCATCTTCATATTATGCAGTTTTTACACCATAAAATATAATCAGCCCAATATTACAATGTGTCATTTTCTAAGAATCCAAATAATATAAAAAGTATCTGGATAGCGAGCGTGATACAAGAGTATAATAGTTTGGTATACATATCACATAGGCTGATTGATACTTTTGTCTAGACTGTGGGGGCACATAAAACACTGCATAAAACACTGTCAAAAAGCCAAAGTAGCTTTAAATTTTACAGTACCTATGTGAGATTTACATTTTCGTAGCAACATGTAAAGTTGGAAAAACAAGTGTAAAAGTTTTATGGACTCAAATAAAATATTATAGAATGTGGAAATATTTTATTTTACGTATAAAAATCTCCCGACTGAATTTTATGTACAAATGAAGTTGACATGTGCTTATTTAAAATGAACAGCAACAAAAAAGGCTAAGACATTGGGGTAACAAGAATACCTTGCTATGTATTGGTCCCAGAGTTTAAAAAAAAAAATCATTGAAAGTATTTCTTAGCAAAAAGCATGTGATTTAAAGTATAGTTTGTGAAAAGTGCCTTACTTTGTCTTCTTAATATAAAAAATGAGGATGTGTTTTTTTCTTCCATAGGGGCTTCAAAAATATGTTTCTAGTTTTTCTTGAATAAAGGGTCAATGTACTAAAATTTTAAATATTCTTTTCAGTTTTATTTTATGTTGTTCATTGTCATATGTGCAAATATTTGATTTATACTATTGATCTTCTTATAAACTGTGTGGAAATCACAAATAGAATCACTACTTCGGCTGAATGAAGTAGTCTGACTCATTAAGTATATATTGATTATTTTGAATTTTTCTAATTAAAATAATATTTGTATTTTCTAAAGTATTACTCATTTTATTTTTACATTCTCTATGACTAGCCAAATAGATTGGCTGATTTAGAATACATACATATTGAAGTTGACCATGTTGTCTCTAGGCATATTGGAAACTTTCAATATATCTTATAAAGTGGAAATTATATACTATTAACATTGTTTACATTAGGCCTATTCGCAATGAAAGAAATGTGATCAAATTTAATTTTTAAATATTTTGTTTAAGTTAAATGTATCAATACAATGGATATCCAGTAAGATTCATTCATTTTCTTCAAAATTATTTACTAAATACCTGTATTTTGCCAGGAGCTCAATAAATATTTTGGAATGATTATAAGACGGTGAGACACAAGAGTGACATAACAAGAAAAAGACTCTTTCAAATAAGAAGCTCATTAGGGAAAGACAAGTGATAGCAAGATGACAAATAGATAAAAATAAACTGTAAGCCCTGTTATACCATACAAGGGAAATAAAACATACAATCAGTTTGACTTGGTGGTAAGGGGACAGCAGTAATTTAGATAATGTCCTCTGGGAAGGTCTCTGAGGAAGTAACCATGGGCCCAGCAGTCTTAATTGCAAACCCAAGGCAACCGTGTGACAATCTGGAGAAAGAACATCCCGGCAGTTGGAACAGGAAGCAGAACGGACCTGAGTTGGAAGGAGCACGTGGGTTTGCAGAGATTGTCACACCCTGCACTGGGGAGAAAGAGGATGTGCAGACGGAATTATTAACCAGTCAAGGGATGAATGATACGTAGCCAGGTAAGCCAGGAAAAGCATCTGAATGTTACTATAAAGCAATGGACAGCAACTAGAATGATTTAACACAGCGATATAATATGGTCAGATATTTTTCCGCAAGCAATAATCTGGTAAGTGCAGGAGGAATAATCTTCTTTAGGGATGGCAGTCAAATTGCTGGGGTTCCTAAGTAGACCAGTTGGGAGAGGAAGCTGCTTTGAGTCGGGGTCAGTATTAGAGATGGTGAGAAGTGCCCAGCTGTGGAATGTGTTTTGGAATCAGAACTCACTGCTGGATTGGCGGTGAGGATAAGGGAAATAGAACAAAATGAGCATGCTTTTCAACCACTGTTCTTGACCACCTGGGTGATTAAAATCAGTAAAAATGATGTGATTAATAAATACATGCGATAGATCACGCTGTACAGTTAACAAGTCAATAATCTGTGCTGATTTCTGTCTTCTATTTTGATGCCATTTTCCTCTCATATTTCTGTCAATGTGTCTGGGATGGATAATACCCCACTTTGCTTTTCAATTCAAAATGGTCATTCTTCAACAAATAATGCTTGGTGAATTGTCCAGAATTTTAGATGCAGATTTCCTTATATTGCCACTTACTTTTCATTGAGGAAAGGTCCAACATAATCAAGATTTAGGAAAAATAATACATAATTTATATCAAGTGAAATACATAGAAAATTTTCCATGTACCCAGAAACAGTAAGGCTTACTATAATTTTCATATATTCATAATTAGCCAATCAATTCATTAGTTTGCAGAGTTTTGAAATCAAATAGTGCTCTAGAAAAGAGACTATTAATTATTACTGAGATGACAACAGTTTAACAGAACAGTTTGCAGACAGTAATACAGCCAATCCTCTAACTCTGAGACTTTTTTCATAAAGTAAACAAAGTTTTACAAACATAGTATCAATGTTTCCACATATGCAGTGTGTGTATCCATCATATCTATCGCTATTTAATACTACATGTATAATAATCATGTTATTACTGTTCAGAAAGCCCAAATGTTTACATCTGTAAACTTATGTATTACTACTTTTCCTTATTTATAAAGCATGAGGCTGGAATTGTTTCATTAACAGAAAAAGTTCCAGCAATCTCTTCTTTATAATTTTTTATTTTTATGAGCCCATTAGTATTGTATCTATTTCCAGGACTCTCTTAATATTTATTGAGATGCAACCAGGGAATGGTGGAAAAAACATTAAGGGATTGATTAACTTGATAGCAGATCAGGAGAGAATATAACTTTTCAGAAGTCTAACCATCCCCGGGATTTCTATTAAGTCAATGAAAAGCAATAATATAAAAAAGATATTAAATTTGATATATTTTATATGAAATGTTCTTAAAAGATTATAGACCTAGAATAGTTTATGCAATTAAGGTGATAGAAATGTTTTCAACCAGAGTAGCTACTTTGGGTTCATTTATTACTTTGAAAGACTACTTTCAAACTAATAACTTTAGCTCTCAAAAATTCTTAGTAATGTCTGGTGAGTTACATTTAACGACAATAATTATTTTCTTCCTGTTATAACATCTGATGTATCCTCCACTTATTAGTAGAAATTGGAGGCATAACAAATGTTCAGTTTCAGTCAAAGTTGAGTGAAATAAGACTTTAAAGAATAATGTAACGTGTTACCTGAAATAAAATGTTAAATGTTTTGTATAACTATATATGTATAGTTAAGTAAAATGGTTTTCTTATAAATTTTTATTTTCAAATGCCAGATTACCTGTGAGATAGTACCTATGGAGCTGAAATAGAAGGTACTTAGGTATTTTTATTAAAAAGGGGTTATGCATTTAAAAATTAGAAAATTTCCATTTGATTCTTTTTTTCCAATATTTTAATTATTCCCCTAAAGATCGCATTTTGTCTTCTTGATGTGGCATATAATTTAAAATTTTTGTTCCAAAATGGGAGACAATAGCTGTAACCCCATTTTTGCTTTCACAATTTTGCGGAAATTATGCAAGCCAGCTATTTTTGTGAAAACCATAATTATACAAATTACCTAATGTACTAAATACAGTAATTCATATTAATTTCTAAAACAATACCTCTTGATTACACAGATGTTTCTTTTTTTATATGCACAATAACTATCATACTATATTAAATGTCATTAGCTATTTCTTTTGGAGAAAATTGTAAAGCTATTAAGAAAATGTTGACGTTCAAGTTCCCCACAGAAAGACAGCCTTCGTGATCTCAGCTGGTCTTACTTAAACCTATTGTTGCCCTGTATTTGTCTCTCAGATTTTAATGATCTCAGATTTGATGGAATCTCCTCCCTTGACTTCAGGGTCATCTCCACGCTTCCTTTCTGTCTTTCTCCAGTTCCTGGAGAGCAGTTTCCAGGTCAGACACCTGAACTGCAGGTACTTTCGTGTCCTCTCTCTCTAGACCAGGTGGGATATCCTGACATGTGGTCAGTTGTCCCTCATGTTGAGACGGTTTATCGCTTGGCTATTGGGCACCCACAGACTCTACAATATGGAAAGATTCATGATTGTCTCCTCCTCTTGGAGATTTGGAACTTGATCTTACTCTTCTTTTCTTATTTCACAACTTCACCTGTTGGAAGGACTGATCTTCAAACCTAACATCTTAATGTCAGCCAGTGAGAAATAATTACTATCTTATCTAAGTCTTAAGTAATCAATCAAGAGAAGAACTACAAATTTGCTTACAAAAAAATGTCAATATTCTGATGACTCTTTGAAATTGTATTGGCTTCAAAAGCTAC
The DNA here is from genome assembly GCA_963574575.1 of Galagoides demidoff. Classification (NCBI taxonomy): domain Eukaryota; kingdom Metazoa; phylum Chordata; class Mammalia; order Primates; family Galagidae; genus Galagoides; species Galagoides demidoff. The sequence continues at coordinate 17,746 of CAUYQV010153857.1, forward strand.
ATGCAATGAATATTTAGATATGTAAATTAAATAACCTAATTTATTTGATATGTAGGAATGACCATAAGTATTCTTTGGCTTTATTTATGTAACTTTTCAATTTAATATAATTTATGCACTCGTATCAATTTATGAGGTACAAGTGAAATTCTGTTACATAAATGGATTACATGGTGCTGAAGTCACACATTTGAGGGTTTTCACCATCTGAATAATATATATATTATATCATTAAGTAATAAGATAATTACTTACAATTAAGTAATGATATAATAGTATATATATTATATACTATTATAATAACCCAGACACTGTATAATAGTATATATATTATATCATTACTTAATTGTAAGTAATTATATTATTATTTAATGATATAATATATACTATTCTATAGTGTCTGGGTTGTTTCACTTATGGTAATGGCCTTTAATTACATACATGTGGCTGTGAAAGACAGTATTTCATTCTTTCTTATGGCTAAATGGTATTAAATTGCATAAACAAAGCACATTTTCTTTCTCCAGTTATCTGTTGACAGACATTTAGTTGGGTTCCATATTTTTGGATAATGTAATTATGCTGCAATAAGAGGACAGGTCTCTTTTTACTATAATGAATTCTTTTGAAAAAGTAGCATTATTGTACTCTAGCAATGAATTAGCTGAGAACCAAATCAGGAACTCAATCTCACTTAGAATAACTATACACAGAGACACACATACAGAAAGAAAAAGATCTAGAAATATTATTTAATCAAAGAAGTGAAAGACCACTACAAAGAGAATTACAAAGCATATTCTTATTTGCAAATAAAAATTGTATATATTTATGGAATATTTTGATATATGCTTATAATGTGAAATAATTAAATCAACAAACCCATAACCCACACATCCTTATCATTTTGGTAGCAGAAACATTTAAAATCTTCTCTTTTAGTAATTTTAGAAGACACAATGCTTTATTAGTCTATGCAGTGAATCACTACAACTTACTCCTTTTTTCTACCTGAAGCTGTACACTTGTCCCATCTCCCTTTTCTTCATTCTCCCCTAGTTCCCAGCTGCTGGTAACCTAAAAAAAAGTTGAACTCATGATTATTTTTAATAATAGTTTCCTACCTATAAAATAAATCTGCAAAAATAACTGTAGAAACTTTTTTCACTTAAATGCAATTTTAACACAAGTTTCTCTCAGCATGTACAATTGAAACACTAGTAAATGTATCAGGGCTTGAATCCCATACCCTATCTCCCCACCTACCTTAAATACTCTGCCTCTATAGCTTCCTAGACATTACAAAGGACATATTTCCAGCATTTTGCTACATTCAGCAACGTGTTATGATATTATCCAAATAAGAATGGTTTATTTTCTGACAGCCTATTTCAAATAAGGCTAGGGCTAATATACTAATATGCCTATGATATAAAAGAAAAGAAAAAAAAAGAGAAAAAAATGAATAACTCAATACAACATGCATTAAACCCCCAAACAAAATACATCCATGTTTACAATTACTGTGAAATAAGGTTCTTTTCTTGTATCTTATATGTTTTGTAGAAGAAAACTATTTGTACCACAAAAGAGGAGTCTTTTCTTTGAAGGAAAGGGAATAATAATTCAGGGTTTCGCTTCAAAGGCCAATAGTTATCTATAAATGTGCTCTCTCTCTCTCTGGTTCATCAGAACCTTCTTTATCCCGCCTTTGTTGGTGGTGCCTAAGATGCTTTCATGAATGTGGTGGAAGAAGGATTTACATTCCAGAACAAGTTTCTCAATACAAAGTCAAAGTAAAACCACCTGCCTCTGTGACAGTAAAAAAAAGATTAGAGTAACTTTGGAACAGAGAGTGGGGGAGTGTGGATTTTAAGACACAATTGCTCAGACCTTTTCTGTATCTAGTTATTGGTCTTATCTTTTTCTTCCTGGCTTTCTCTTCTTTTCACTTACTTCTTTCTGTTTTTTTACGTCTATCTTGCTATTTTCTGGTTTTTTCTATTTGTATGCTTTTAAATTTGATTATTAAAATGTCTGACCATATTTCATTACTTCTTTTATTTATTTGATTTTATATTTTTACAAATTTTTAGGGTGGATATTTAACTCGTTTTCTTTTTAATGACTTGTGTAGGTGTAATTGGCATTACTGTTAAAAATGAGGCAATAAAATGAAAGTTAAAAATGAACCTGAAGGGAAGACTCAGACTAGTTCATGGAGGTTAGAGAACGATAATTATATTTGGGATGCACTGTACAGACTGAGCAGTAATGATTCTGGTCAGAGTGAAGTATCATCTATTCAAGGGAAATATCTTCAAGATGAAGACCTTTTCATAAGGAGAAGCACAGCTGTTTTGAAAATCTGACAGAGTCGACCAGTGTGGCTGGAGAGCTGGTGGAGAAACAAAATGAAAAATGTGGCCTTATATAAAGGCTAGACGTAGAACCTTGTTGTTTGTGTTTATGATGTAAAGATAGAAAGAAATCAGTAACAAGTTGCCGTGTTAGGGTTTCATTAAGGTGTTCTAAAGCCAGAAGAGCTCATGATAAGTGTTTTATAGATGGGAAGCAAGATCACGGATTTCATATGTGGACTGTAGAAGATAAGTCAGTTCAGTTACATTCCAAGACAGTCTGAGGAAACTGAGGCTGTGTTGATCATGGGACAGCACTTGGTTTAGCCTTGATACAGCCGTAACTGCTACGAGATTTTTTATTGTTTATTCCTGTTTTTTGAGAGTTGAACATGACAACAGTGTCTCTATTTCTGTCTCCACCTTAGGCCTAAAGACAGAGGAGAACAGAACGATAATAATATATGGTGTTTCTGATGAGAGGAAATGAGTAATCTGACATTTTCTAGTGTTATAATCCCATTTTTATAAGTGATCAGAAGAGAAATAATTTTCAATAATATCTAATTTGGATCACTAATTTCGTGGTTTGCATAATTAATGTGAAATTAGTTTGTAATGACAAGTCAGAAGTAGAATTTAAAATTAAAAATTTGAATTTTAGTCAGTGGGTTTTTCCTGAGCTAATGCTAAAGGCTAAAAAATTTAGAGATATTCTCACCACAATTTTCAGTAAAGGGTAAGAAAAAAGAGTGTAATTGCTATATTCTTTCTTTTTTTTTCTTTTTTTTTTATTGAATGGTAACTATGTACATTAATGCACTTCTGGAGTACAGTGTGGGGTTTTCACATGCAATCTGAAATACTTCCATCAAACTGATCAACACAGCCTTCATGTCATTTTCTCAGTTATTGTTTTAAAACGTTCACATTCTACTCTTAGAAAGATTCACTTGTACCCCTGTAAGAAAAACCTCAGAAGTGATCCCTCCAAT
>CAUYQV010153859.1:0-24562 GCA_963574575.1 Galagoides demidoff
TGAAACTTGGGACTTTTTTCCTTGTACCTGAAGCTTGTTCTTGGCAACTCTAGGAGGAAGAAGGGGGCCTGGGAACATGTTCTCGGCCACCCTAGGGGGGAGGAGGGACTTGCCTTGTTCCTGGAGTCGACTGGGGGGGGGGGAGAAGGGAGGAGGAGAGAAATGGGCTGGAGAGGGTGGGGGGAACAGGTGAGGGCTGGGGAACAGGAGTGGGCAGGGGAAAGAGGGCTGGGTTACAACAACAACATCTGACACAATTTCTCCCACATCGTCTACATCTCACTTTACATGGTAGCCATACTGGGCTAGAACAGATCTCATTTGATATTCTTTTAGAAACCCTGATGTTTCTGCAGGTGGACAAATGGAAGTCTGAGAGACATGGGAATTTATCTAGGAATGCTCTGCAAGGTTGTTGCTGAGACAAGAACTCAAATATGGTTTTGTGTAGACTCCCAGCCCAGGACTTTGTCTGCAGCAGTGGTTCTCCACTTTAAGTGTGTGCTAGAGGCACCTCAGTGTGCTTATTTATTATAGGTTCCCAAGCCTTGCGGAGAATCAGAATCAGAGTGGCCCAGGGCACTGATCTTTTAATAAGTCCTACCCAGTGATTCCGATGCAGGACCCCAGGGCCACACGTTGAGTACTATCACAAAACCAAGGTCATTCTGCCTTCTAAAGCAAATCTAATCTAGTCTTCTTGGTCAAGGGGAAATATGCTATTCCTGGAGGCAGACAATCAACAGAGGGAGATTTGCTCTTGCCCTGGCCCTGGGTTAGGTTTTTCTTTGGATCTGAGGCTCAGCCACGGGAGTTTTGTCCTCTGATGGGAGACCTCCCACGTGATGCCCAGGTGGAGTCCCTTAGAGTGAAAGGGTGCTTTGAAAAGAAAAAAGGGAAGGGATAAAGGGACACCATTCTGATTTCAAGCTCTTCAAAAAAGTCAGGAGAGATCTCCAGTAGGCTCATGAATACAAATTGAGGTTTGCATTGGGTATCTGGAGGCTGGGCTCTGGGCAGAGCGGAGGGAAAGAACTCTGAGGACTGTGCATGAACATTATCGCAGATTCCAAGATGTGCAGCCCAAGTAATGTCCATAGTCAGTTCTAATTTTTGTGATGTAACTTTTAAAATGCTCTTGTCCCCTTGCCTGAAGGCAGCCTCCAAGCAGGAAGGTGGCAGATACCTCATTTTCCGCTGACTGTTACTAGGCTTTTTCCTTTTTGAGGCTTCCCTGGAGCAGGCTGCCATCCATTCCCCTGTGTCCACCTGGACAGGGGCCCACTGGGCCCATCAGATCAGTTTCTGGAGTTACAACTGCAGAGCTATTTCCTCTCTGTGCCCCACACAAAGGAAACATTCTTTCGGTGTATAACCAAGGCCCGTTTAATCACACAACATACATTTGTTCGTAATTAGGGGAATTTTGTCCTGCTGGAGCTTGATTCCAGTTTTGACTCCAACCCCTCCTTGTAGAGACAGAGATGCAAAGGCCAGAGAGTCAATCAGAGAGTTGATCACAAGCAGAGCTGGGCTGACAAACTAGCATGAATCCTCTCCTGAAGTTCAAGGTTTAGTTGTAGTCACTGACCCTCCCTTGCATATTCTGGACTCTTCCCCCTAGATCTTCTGAGACTGTGAGGGTGAAGAACCAGGCAGGCCTGCAAAGTTCCGAGGGGCTGAGAAGTGGGAAGTGTGTCCAGTGAGGGAGTGGGCATTTGCGTCTGTGTCTGTTTGTCCTTCTGCTTCTGGCCAATAAATGCACTAGATGAGCAGCTGCCTGCCTCACAGCTCCACGCTGGCCTGTGGGGAGGTGCCTGCAATTCACAGGCTTCTATGCTGGCCCCAGCAAGTGCCAGGCAGGGCTGACGTCTGAGGCCCCATCTTGCTGAGCTTAGTAGGCTACTCCCAGGATTCCCCTGCCCGAGGCTGTCCTGCAGTGTCCCTGTCTCTGCCTCTTTGGCCTCAGCTCATTCCAGCTTTCCCCACATCCACAAGTCTTGCTAATGCTGCATAATCTGCACCTTTGCAAGCCCTAAGCTGAGGGTCTGGTGCAGGGTAAATGCTTATTAAGTGCGAACTACTTTGGCCTGTTGTGCAGAGACTCGCGTCAGCTGAACTCTGAACTCATGAGCAGAAAGCAAGGATAAGCGTCCCATTACAGAAAGATTTTCCCCAGGGGAAGCTCTCAGTGCACTAGAGAGATGGTTTGCAGGGCTAATGCTGTTTAAGAGAGAATATAAGGGAAGAAACATAAAGGTGTTTTGGTAGCAAACACAGGCTGTTAATGTTGCAATGGAAGTGGAATCTGATTATCTCCAAATCCAGTTTGACAAAACTTCAGCAATGGGGCTGTTGCAAGAAGTGAGAAGATGTGAGATCCCCAAAGCAGGGAGTTTGTATGTGACCCTGGGGCAGCATCAGCATAGGCCTCCGTCCTTCATAAGCCCATTGTTCAAGAAGGGACTTGGCTCCCAAGGCACACAGCCAGTAAACAGGTGACCCTCAAGGTTACTTTGGTAAACCCCCTTTTTTGCCATTTTTGGCCGGGGCCAGGTTTGAACCCACCACCTCCAGTATATGGGGCCAGCGCCCTACTCCTTGAGCCACAGGTGCCACCCTGGTAACCCCTTTTAAAAATTGCTCTCCCCTCAAGTCTTTCCCAGGGACTTGCCAGAGCAGCACAGCCAGGAGTTGCCAGCAAGGTCTCCTGCTGTAAGCGTCTTGTTAAACCAATACACTGAACGATCACCCCACCTGCACACAAGTCACTCTAGCACCACACGGACAAACTGCCTTTCACTTCTCTCTAGTTTACCTTCAAATAATGGCTGGAGATCTAGGAATTGCCTTGTGTAGTAACGTTTCCTTTTTCTTTCCCTGGGTTCTGCAGGCTCGGTGCTGACAACTCCTGGAGAAAAGACGGGATCAGGGAGCAAAAGCACAGACTTCTACAATGAGCTGTGGTTCATAGTGTTAATGGCGGTGCTGGGCTTGATCTTATTGGCCATTTTTCTGTCCCTGATACTACAAAGAAAAATCCACAAAGAACCATTTATCAGAGAGAGACCTCCCTTGGTGCCTCTCCAGAAGAGGATGTCTCCACTGAGTGTCTACCCGCCAGGGGAAAGCCATCTGGTATGTGTGTGACGGTGTAACCCCACTTCCCTGTCACTGGACCAGAGCACATGTTATTCTTTAGGGAAAAATGTTTCCACAGCACGAGTAACAAGGACCTGCAGTCAGCTGTGTCTGACTAGCTGTGGGACCCCAGGGAGGCTAACCCTCGCTCTCTCAACATTGGCTGCATGTTAGAATCACCTGGAAGCTTTAAAAACGACCAGTGCCTGGACTTCACCCCAGAAATTCTGATTTCATCCATCTTGGGTGGAGCCCAAGGATTGGTAATCTTTTTTCACTCCAAAAGTGATTTTAATGTGTAATGTTTGATGAGTATTTCTGCCCCCTAGTTGTAAGTCAGGGCATGATGGAGAAGTGATGTGTATTGAAATCACCTAGAGAATGGATAGGTTATATTACTGTGTGATTAAAAAGGGCCAGGCAGATAGGAAAGGGCTGAAGGGTTGGCGGTGCTTGGTCTGTCCCCTGGCCTTGACATTCCATGCCACTGGGGATGGACAGCTTCTCAGAGCTCAGGACCACCCACTTCTCAGATAGGAGGTCAGCAGGTCAGCAAAGGTCTTGGGGGAGGCCCCACCAAGTGGTGATGCAGCACGTGGGTTGCACAGAGCTCACTGAAGGGGTAAAAGGTGACAGGATCAAATGGCTTACTCTGGTATGGGCTGTGCCTATCCCAAGGAGGCCAGGCTGAGCTTTCTAATCCTCACCCAGTGCCAGTCTACTCCCCACACTGTATGCACCCAGGGCTACACCTGCAAGGGACCACCTTTGTCCAGTGTCCACAAAGGTTCTGTTGGGGGCTAGTGACCACCCGTGTAGAAGAAAAATCAAGCACAGAAATCTGGTCAGACTGCTACTGGCAAATGTGCAAAAGGGATCATCACCCGCACTCCAGACACTTTGCGTTTCCGGGACACAGGACAAATAAGCAATGGTTTAGATTCTGACAAAGCTGGCCCAAACCAAGTTGCAGAAGTGTTGGGACAGCACGGGAGGTGGACCCTCTGAGGCCACACTGTGAGGCTGGCACAGGAAGCAGCCAGGGAAAGATGTCATGCCTGGGGATGAGCAGAGAGGGCGATGCCTGCCCAGGCCTGGGCTCTCTCTCCATCACAGCTCAGCCCACACCATTCCTCACTCTTGGTTCTCCAAGTTTCCTTCCTCCTGAGCCCATGAGACAAGCTTCTACTGCAGAGCTGCTGGTGCTCCTGTCACTGAGGGGGCTCACACCCTCCTTTCCTTCAGGTCTCTGGACACATGTCACCTCCCACTCCATGCTCTATGTAAAAGCCTTTAGCTACTTAACCCACCTGTTTCCTTTTCCATACCACTGATCCCTGCATGACACTAAATCAGATATGTTAATTTGATTGTTTGTTTGTAAGGTAGAATCTCATTCTATCTCTCTGGATAGAGTGCTGTGGCATCATAGCTCACAGCAACCTCAAACACTTGGGCTCCAGCATTCCTCTTGCCTCAGCTGGGGTACCACCATGACTGGCTAAGTTTTCTATTTTTATTAGAGATGGAGTCTCTTTCTTGGCTCAGGCTGGTCTCAAACTCCTGAGCTTAGGTAGTCCAGCTGCCTCAGCCTTCCACGGTACTAGGATTACAGGGGAGAGCCACCATGCTGGGCCCAAATCAGATATGTTTGAATGTAAGCTTTCATGGTCAAGGATTTTGTGGGCCATTTATTATTGTCTGTGCCCCAGTACCCAGAACAGTGGCTGACGTATAATAGGCGCTGCACAGATATTTGTTGAGTGAATGAAAGTTGAGTAGCTTGTGCAAACCACTGGCCATTTACTCCTCTCGTTTTCTTTTTTTTTTTTTTTTTTTTGAATAGAGTCTCATTCAGTCACCATGGGTAGAGTACTGTGGCATCATAGCTCACAGCAGCCTCAAACTCTAGGGTGATCCTCTTGTCTGAGTGGGGACTATAAGTGTGCACTACCACACCTGGATAATTTTTCTACCTTGGGTAGACGGTGTCTCATTCTGGCTCAGGCTGGTCTTGAACTCCTAAGCTCAAAAAATCAACCCATCTCAGCCTCCCACAGTGCTTTGATTACAGTCATGAGTCACTGCACTGGCCACCACTGCTCCATCCTGTTCAGTGAACAGTCATTAGGAGACGCTCACTGAGGAGACCTTGTCATTAGACAAAGGACACACCACTGCTAGAAGGAAGTGTGGGAGAATGAAAAAGGGAGATCAACTAAAATCAACCCTGGGGCCTCCTGAGGGCATGGAGAAGTGGAAGGGAAGCCTCTGAGACTGCTGGGCACATCTACCTACAACTTAGTCATGTACTAGTAGAGTCTAGAACTCATTTCAGGAGTAAGTTGCTCTGCCCTTGAACCCCTTCCCCGTAGGAAGGCCACCTGCAGCAAAATCCTCCATAAGGAGAGATTCTATCTTCTTGTTTTGTTAACTTAGCTACCAAGCAACACTCACGTCACTCCTATGGGATGCTATGTTATAATATAAGGATATAACCCATTGCCCAAGGTTTTAAGTGAGTCTTGTTAGGCTTTGTCTTGTCAAAGCAAGAACCATGTATATATAATATTGCCTGAACCAGCATCCTGTGGGGCAGGACTTAAAGTTCTGAAGAAGGAACCCAAGAATCTGCCATATAAATCAGCACCTCAAGGATCTGGAGCTCAGTAAAATGTGACAATGGCTGAAAATGAATGAAAAATATAGCACAAATCTGTGAGCAGTGTGTCCTGTTCAATAACCAGTAAAAGTGTGTGTGCGCGCGCCTATGGCTAGGCGGTGGGTGCTGAATAGACCTCACAGCCCTGACAAGACACATGTAAACTTCCCTGGGGGTAGGTACAGGCTTCAGCAGGGGCAAGCAGATAAGAGAATTGAAGCCTTGTTCCTACACACGCTGGAGTGGTGGGACTGGCTGGCAGCCAGGGGCCCTGGGCTCCTGGAACTGGCTCTCGCCTTCAGCAGGGAGGCTGCTCATTACAGGCCTGGTGGGTGAGCAGAAGTGAAATCTGGGGGGCACTAGGCACTGGCCAGCAGTACTCCCCAGAACCTATTGAATCATAATTTAATCCTATCCACATGACAAAATATATTTGCAAGTAAGTCTTCTTATGTTGCTTTTTAAAAATATTTTTGGACCAAACTCATCTCACAAAGTTGGAGACCATGGAAGAAAATTATTGAAGTTTAGCCAGGTTAAAGGGAATACGATTAGCTGATTAGCATTCGTAGAGAAAGATGCAGAATCATTGCTGGTGACCATTGGCTCCTGGTTTATTCAGAGTCAACAAAAAGAATCCTAACAGGAACAACTGGATTCACTACTCAGCTTCCCAGATTGACTTTCTTTTTACCTGGGTTTGTCAATGAGATATACCCCAGGAACCCCCTCACTCTTCTCCCTCTCATCTGAAAAACCACCCCTGGCCTCTGAACAGGTTGGTGTCCTTTGAACATCAGACTCAAACTGGCAAAGGATGTTAGGCTACACTCTGAACAGAGAAAAATAGGAAGAGGTACCAGGGAATGAAAAAGTTTTTTGTATTTCATTAACATTTTCCAAGGTCACATAGTATGGGTATGAGGTACAACTAAGTTCAAGTGCAAGTTTTACTTATAATTTACTTTCTGGTTTGAAGATCCTTTCATTCCCTATAATACTAAACAAATAAGACCACTGATATTTGCCTTAGACATTAGTCAATTAATTTCCACTCACCATGTAGCTTTAATCACGAAACCCTACTACATTTATACATATATATGTGTATATCATTAAAATACAGGTATGATTGTGTTATAGTTGGAGAAATGCAAAGAATGCTTAACATTTAAACATGTTCCAAATTGTGACCTGATGCCCCCATTTGTTCTCAGTTTGATTCTGTGGCTGATATATCTGATGTGTCAAGCAGTGTTACCCTAAAAAGTTACACCATGCACTTTGAGGTACCTCTGTGTGTTGCATGAATGCATGATCTTCTGCATGGTGTGTTGACTGCACAATGAAACCTGGGTACATTTCGCGTTGATCCAACCAGCTAAGTCAGAACCCCTGGATGTTCAGAGAAGCTAGATTTTATCTTATGGCACATTCTAGGTCCTACTCATGGAATGACTTTGTCTCTATGATATTAATGTTAACATGACACCTGGTATAATTTGGAATCCTATGACAATGAGAACCTGGAAAGGGAAAAGAGAGAGAGAGGAGTCCATTTCCCCACACAAATCCAGGATGTTTAACATGGAATTCGAACTGCTCACATAGTGGGCAACCATGAGGGAACATCGTCAGCTTTGCTGTGGTCTCAAGAGGGAGGCTCTGTGCTGATGGCATGGAGATCACCTTGTAAACTCCCGCTCTATCCTCCTTGCTCCACTGCCTTGCAAAGCAGCAAGCCCTTGCCCCACAAGGGACAATGCCGGAAGCTCCAAGGCATGAGCTCCTCAGATGCTCAGGACATTAGCTTCTCACTTGCCTAATTAGCTTATTATCCTCACTGAGAAGCCAAAGGCCGCAGTGTCCTCCGTGATCAGGGCTGCAACGTTCTGTAGGCAGGTCTGGAGACAGTTGTTCCCCTCATTGACAGCATGAGAGACACTGCTCTCTATCAGATTTGAAGTCCATTTTCTCTGCATCGTGAATTACCAACAGCAACTATCTTTTCAGGGATTAGCTGATACCAAAATTCCCCAGTCTGGGACCCCTGTGAGCGTCCGGAGTCTTCGGAGCACCCGGAGCCTGTCTGTGCTGCGAATCCCGAGTCAAAGCCAAATCAGCCGCGCCTACCCCCAGAGCCCCCTCCACCGCAGCGTCAGCCAGCTAATGGACATTCAGGACAAGAAAGTCCTGATGGATGACTCCCTCTGGGAAACCATCATGGGCCACAGCAGTGGACTGGTGAGTTGGTTTCCCGGGCCAGAGCCTTTGCCAAGCGTTCCAGGACGTTGGTAAAGAGACGGCCCCCAGCCCTCTGAGCTCTTACCCGGTTTTGTTGTAACCGACAGGTGTACCAATTGTTTGGTAAGCAGGGTAGAAACTTTGTCTTACTCTTCTAGTATGCAACAGATGCTCAAAAAACAAACACTCGAATATGCTAAGAGTGACAAACGGGTTATACTTCATTAATTCGGGGTAGAACATAACTGAAAACATTGGAACTGGCCCAAAACAAGGCATAAAGTAAAATGCCTGCTTTACTAAAAAAAGGAGGTACATCATCTTTTCCCTACTGGATTATTGCTAAAAGAGAAAAGAGTCTTTCTTCTGACAGATTAAAATGGTACCTTCCGAAAAACAAAAAGTCACAGTAAATGAGGGTGTTACTATTTATAAGCTTCATCTTTCTTAATTTCCAGTGGGTAAAAACAATCGTCTCTTTGAAAGGTTAACCTCATCATTATATTTGTTACCAGACAGCTGGTGGCTGAAATGACTAAAATGCTGGAATTTACACCAACCATCAGACTTTATTGTCCTAACACTCTAGATGCCTGCTGGAGCGCCTTTGGACTGGTTAGGTGATAAGCAGATAGCCGGCTAAGAGCTACTTTTCTGAGGCAGAATTATTCACCTTGATTTCTCTTAACCACCTACTTCTTGTTTTGGATTCTCACTCATCTTTCTCTCTAAAGTTCTTATTTTTCCTTCACTTAGAGGTGACCTCCATGAAGATGTTCTTGATTAACAGCAAATAATAAACAGAGTTCCCTGGTTCCAGGGTCCTTATCACCATGTTACTTGTTTAAAATGATGTTATATATAGAGAATATGGGTCAGCTGTGGCGGCTCACACCTGTAATCCTGACACTCTGGGAGGCTGAGGGGTGTGGATTGCTTGAGCTCTTGAGTTGGAGCAAAAGGGAGACCTGAGCAAAAGTGAGACCCCATCTCTACTAAAAATAGAAAAAACTGAGGCAAGAGGATCACTTGAGCCCAAGAGTTAGAGGTTGCTGTAAGCTATGCTGCCACAGCACTCTACCCCAGATGATAGCTTGAGACTGTCTCAAAAAAAAAAAAATATATATATATATATACACATACACACACATACATATATGTATATATAATTATATATATGCATTTTTAAATCATAGGCCTGTTAATGATGTTTTTAATTCCATGATTCCAGTCTAGACCTAAAGTTTCTGAAACAAAGAACTGCTAATAGATCATTTTTGAAATGCAGAACAGCAATTTCAATATGGTTAACGTAATACATTGACCTTCGCTGGAAGTGGTGGCACGTGCTGTAGTTCTAGTTACTAGGAAGCTGAGGCTGGACTCTTGAGCCCAGGAGTTAGAGGTTGCAGTGATCTATAATCAGACCACTGCCCTCCAGCTTGGATGACAGAAAAGACCCTATCTCAAAAAAGCATAAATACAAAAAAAATCAGTTACAAGAGGTTGTGGGTGAATTATTTCACCTACTTTTCACAAACTCAAGGGAGTCAGTTGCCATTATCATCCTTATTTTTACAAAAGGTACTGAGGTTTAGAGAGATTAGTGGTTTACCCAAGGACACATAGCTAATGAATAATCTTTTCATGGGATTGGAATCTTAAACATCATCTGAATATAGAGCTCCCACTGGTAACTATTACACTATGTGGTTGTGGTTGCTTATGTTTTATAGTACTAGCAATGTGCAAAGAGAGCCCATCAAACCTTTTGAAAGTGCCCCTACTTAGCTCTTGATAATATAACATACATTACTAACCCTATTTAATAAATACAAATATAAGAATGAGAAGCAACAGATCATAAATAGCTTACAATCTGGTTCTTGAACCAAATCTTTAAAAGTATATGTACATCTAAGCTCTTTTTTGTTTGTTTATTTGCAAGAGTCTCAATTTGTCACCCACAGTAGAGTGCTGTTATCATAGCTCACAGCAACTTCCGACTCTTGGGCTCAAACAAGTCTTGCCTCAGCGTCCTGAGTAGCTGGGACTACAAGTGCCTGCCACAGTGCCCGGCTATTTTTAGAGATGGGGGTCTTGCTCTTGCTCAGGCTGGTCTCAAATCTGTAAGCTCAGGTAATCCACCCACCTCGGCCTCCCTGGGTGCTAGGATTACAGGTGTGAGCCACCTCACTAGCCTATAAGCTCTCCACTTTATAAAGATGAGTAAGCTAAGGGTTAGAAAGGTTGAGATATGGCAAAATAAAAACTCAAATCACATACATTTTGGGGTTAGTCTATAGTTTGTGTTCATATATGATGTTATCCTTTCAATAGGGTAAATTTAAATCACACCTTACAGTGCTGAGCCTAGCATGTTAAGCCTCTAATACTTAAGTTTTTACATTAATAGAATTATCAACTGATAAAGTACTACTGACAGCAACTGTTATTACCAATGACTGGCTTATTTTTCAGTATGTGGATGAAGAGGACCTGATGAATGCCATCAAGGGTTTCAGCTCCGTAACCAAAGAACACACCACCTTCACAGATACCCACCTGTAATGGATGGAAACCTGGAAGATGTAACCCTGGACTGCAGGCTCTGCTCCCCATTCCTCCTTAGTTATCACTGACATAAAAATGCTTTAGAGCCATTGTTTGCTATAATCCTTTAAAGAAACGAAGGTTGTGTTTGAAAGAGTTTCTCCCTAATAGAGAAATGGTATTTTTCTAGTGGCCTGAAATGAGGGGTAATACTCATACGAAAATACTTGTTTTGTTCTGCTTATTTTGTGGAGGATAAAGAAGCATGTAATTTTCATTTGGCTCTATTTGGCAGTGATGCCACTGGCTAAATGAATAATCAGTGGCAATTTCAAGATGGTCTCCAGTTGTTAGAAGTAATGAGAAGTTAGTCACTGGTTTAAAAACTAAGCAATTCTGTGGAAAGGATGTCCCTGCTATTTTTTATCCTCAATGCCCATCAGGGTTGACACCATCTTGTAAGGAACAGCTAGCTATTTTAATAATAATCATGGCTGTGAAACGAAATCCTAATTTCAGGGCATCCTGAATCAGAGAAAAACAAACTTTGCACTGGATCTACATGCTTAGCTGAAGATTCTGTTTAATTACAATGTTTAGGGTTAAATATTCACTAAACCTTTTTCTAGAACACCATGTAACTTACATGCAAGTGTGTCTGTTCTTGCATTCATAAATCTTCTGAAAATCTGAGTAAATACACATTTTAGAAAGAAGTTGTTTTAACAAAACACCGCTACTTGAACCAATGTTTTTACTTCACATATTTGACATGGTTTTGGAACTCCATTTAGTACTTTTCATGAAAGTCTGTCAATTCATTGGATACCAGGGAATATTGCCATCTTCAACCTAGCACATTTGAAATGGAGATTCCTGTTCTCTTTGTGATACTAGCCTCCATGAAATTTAAAAAGGAAAAAATTTTATTTGTGCTCCTTCTAGTTTAAAATGAACATTTACATGTAAAGATCGAACATATATGTATATACAGAGGCTGGCAAATATATTATATATTATACACACACACTGTAAGAAAGGAAAAGACTATTAAAATTGTAATGCTCCCATCATGTTAGACTTCTGCAATTGTAAGAGCTACAAGATGCAATACACACAATAACAAATGCTCAGTATATATTATTACAATTTTAATATATTTTTTCCCTTTCTTAAAAAGTGGATGTTTTGGGCACCCTCTGTATATCTCATATATAAAAAACTCTGTACCATATCCCTTCGTTTCAGGGGAACTGAAATTTTGGTGCTGTGATCAGTAAGAACAGATGGCATGCAAGAGTCCCAATTCACACAGTTCAATAGTTTCTGTCATCTGCTCTATATAAATTACCAAGTTATTAGTGTTAAGTCCTACTGCAAGAAAAAAAAGTTTCCAAGTTATCAATGTAAAAGATATTGAAATATGTTCTTCACGGAAACCAAAGGAAACCTCTCTTCTTTCTTCGTTCATAAAGGTCCTGTGACACCAGGAAGTTATTTTGGAGCTACCTGTCTCATACACAATAGTCAACATTTTGTGGATTTTTGCAAAACTGTACTGGCAAAAACTCATTCCCTTACTCTGTCTAAAAACCATGATTACACCACGATCCAAGCATAAAAGATGGCGGACTTTTGAGGCATTGAGACTTACCCACATCTGAGAGCAACAGACCAACTCTTAGAGAAAGCTTGCCAACCACAAGTGTCAAAAGCATAGGCCAGTATTAAGCAGCTCTGCCCGTTATCACTGCTGTAAGCAAACAAACCTGAAATGATTGTGTACAGTTGGCAGTAGCTGTACAAATTATTTTTCTTCCTCGCCAAAATTTTATACTTTGAGATGGAAACAATTGCTTGGCTAACAGCTTACTGTTTTTTAATTCCTATTTGGTGATTTTGCACCAATTAGTTGTTTAAAGCAGGCACATATGAGCCTTAACTAAGGCTGAGCATCCGCTTCACATACGCTATTTAAGGTGTATGGGGAAGAAGACCCAAACTTGCATCCGATGCCTGGTCGACTTCCATACAAATGGGATATGCTAGTCACAGGTAGATTCAGAAGATTGGATTCATCCTCACATTAGAAAACACAACTAGTTACCTTTATCTTTACATGGGTGTTTTTTAAAGCACAGTATAGAACTTCACCAGAACACAAAGAATAGAGAACCAAGGGCATCTTAAATCACTATCCACTTACTCATCAAACTAGACATTTAGTTAGTTATTAATCCAATTAGCCAAATCATGTATATCTTGATCCCATAGCTCAAGGTGGAAAGCCTATATGGCTTGCTTCTGGAACACTGCCCCCTCCAACACTCCTAACCTTACTTTTTATTTCAGAGAAGAATCCTATGATTTTGTCTTGCTACTCTAAGTGGTATTGTGTGCCAAGACTCAATCATGCAAACTACATAGACCGAGAGGTTCTGATTCATCTGGTCTGTGGTAGGGCTGAGGCATCAGTGCTTTTTAAGACTTCTAGGTGCTCCCAATGTTGAGAACCAGTAAAACAAAGCAACATGGAAGAAATCCCGTAGGGGAGCAAGGTGCTACGCAAGGCAACCACGCTCCTCAGCAAACCTCTTAAAATCTGTTTTAAAACTCCTCTGTCTCATATCTTATCACTTGTACAGGCCACATTCTCAGCTGAACACTATTATTATTCCTAATAACTGTTTGGTAAGAGTACATAGTTACATTTGTATAACCTTTACTAAGCACTGTGTTTGTAGATAACCCATTGTCATTTCCACTAAATGGAGAACCTAAGTGTGAATCTGTTACGGTACCTTAATAAAAATCATGTTGTCATCCATCTGAAAACAATTTAACCTAAACAATCTGTAAATAAAACATAGGCCAGCTGGAATAAATCAGTAAGAAGGAACTTATAATTGTCACAAATGAATAGTTGATTTTCAATGCACAAATATCATGTAAATTAATCTAAAGATGGTTTGCTTAATAAAAATTTAAATGTGAACAAAGTTTGTTTAATATATTTATTAAAAAGTACCCTATCGGCTCTGCGTTATACAAATAATGATAAAGAATGATAAAGGCGTATCCATCTAATAGGATTTTCTGCATAGTTTCTCAACCATCGACGTACATGACGGTAAATGGTGTTCCTTTTTCTAAAACACTATTAGGAGTCCCAATCACCAGTGATCCAGATTCAGTAAAACTGGAGTGAGGCCTGGACAACTGTATGTGTATAACCTCAAGTGATTCTCACATAAGCCTGGATGAGAAAGCCAGGAACAAGACCACAGGCTCTGAAAACAGGAAGAATGGGTTTCAAAAGTTGGCTTAGCAACTCATGAGCCTGTGTGTGGCTGGCTATTTATTCTGTGGGAATCCCAGTGATCTCACCTGTGAAATGGGCTAACACTACTTACCCTATTGGCAGAATACTTTAAAATAAAATTACTTCAAGAATTCATCATGAGAATTATAATTTGCATGTTTCAATCACATGAATTATATATTATAATCATTTCAATTTTTTTTCTTCCAGTCACAGCACCCCCAGAGAAATAGGTAAAATGAACAAATGTAGGCATAGTAGGGACGGACAATCTGCTCCAGTTTATAAAGTCAAGATCAAGTAGGCTCAAATTCCTGCCCTAACAAGGTTCAGACTCTTTTAAGTGAAACAAACAACCTCCCCCCCCTGCCAAAATTTGACTTATAATGCAATCTATGGGATAGTCAGTTGTCTTTTTATGGGATTTTATCATAAAGTTGTCAATACCTTTTTTTAAATGATCTTTTATTCTTGGTAAATATTTCATTTTTTTTCCTAAATATACTTACATGCAACCCAAATTTCACATACCTGTGATAATAAGGAAAAAGGGCATAAGAGACAATTACAATCCTTAATTTTGAAATTATGCTTTGCTTACCATCTTCCTTCACTGATAATATAACTTAATTTTCACACATAATACATTCTCCCTCCGCCCTCTTTTTCTTTTTTATATAAACAAACACATATACACTTTAAATAGGACAAATGTTCCTTACCTAATTAAAAACACATTCTTAATCATTTTTATTTGATTTAATTGATAAATACAAGAAAACTGTTGTGAAACCACTGACAATATAGTAAATTTTAATGAGTTTATTTCAGCTTCATTCATTATTTATTATAGTTCTTGGAATGGGAATACATACATTATTAACCAATAATGCTTAATGCTTTAAGTTTATATTTACCCTATTTGTAGAAACTTGAAAAACCATTCTGATTAAAGGAAAAAAAAATACAAAAAAAATCACTTCTTTTACAATTCAAAATATATTCAAATTAACATTTTTTACAGCAACTAAAACTGGACCAACAATTCAGAACTGCAGTCCCATAAGCACAACAAAATGATCACATTTAATTTAA
Source organism: Galagoides demidoff (assembly GCA_963574575.1). Classification (NCBI taxonomy): domain Eukaryota; kingdom Metazoa; phylum Chordata; class Mammalia; order Primates; family Galagidae; genus Galagoides; species Galagoides demidoff. The sequence goes on from CAUYQV010153859.1 coordinate 15,018, forward strand.
TTATCTTCATTATTAACACTGAAAAAAACTATGGTGGCTCCTAAACAAGGCAGGTGACCAACTGGTACAGTAGTCCCTTCACTGCTCTTGATTATTTTTATTTCATCGTTTTACACATAGACAACTGCTCCAACTTGAAAGAAAGTTTTTATGAACCTTTGGCATATTGGTGATGCTTTGCTAAGATTTAAGAACTCCCAACCACGAGAATCAGAAAACGACCCACAATAAAAATGAAATATCCTCAAGGAGACTTACTTCATAACGGACTCTGATAGTCAATATTATTAGTGTTTCTGAATTACATATATTTTTTCACAAACATAGCACCTCATCAAATATCTGGTAAACACTTTGTAATCACCAAATTCCAAGGAGAATTATATGATTCATTTAACATAACACTGCAAGACAAGTCTCAGGCACAATCAAGGTTAGGAATGCAGTCTGCTGGTTCCCATGCTCTAAGGGATGCTCCTCTATATGGGCTCCATTCTATCAGGATGTGGTACTATGTTTCCAAAACCAACAAAAAGTAGCTTATGTTACAATGAACTCTTGCTTTACAAATGATCTATTAAAAGTACTTGTAAAACTGAAAAAATTTCCAAATGTGAAAAGAGATATAATTATTATACCTCCTTATTCCAGGTACTTCTATTAAAAAGATACTAAGTGAAGTTCAATTTTACTGCGTAAAGTTTTAGTGTAAAAACTGATGTACTGAAATCCAATAATGCTGAACTTTTATCTAAATTTAATAAAATAACAATTCACTTTGGCAAGTTTTCATAAGCTGTATTCTTGACCTGAAGAATCACTTTTTTTATGCCGTGGAGATGGAGTGGTCTTTGTGGGAGACGGGGATGCAGTACCTGGCGAGTCGGTTCCTCCATCAGAAGTGCTTGGTGATGACACCAGATAGGGAACTTTCTTTCTTCCAAGGAATCCTCCTCCTTCAAATCCTCCTTTCTTCCTTAACTCCACTTTATTTTCATTTTCATCTTCTGATGACCTTTTCTTAGATTCTGAAAAACCTTCAGCTGTTTTATGTCCTTCCAACCCACTATCTAATTCTCTCAAACTCTTTATTTCTGTGCCAGGGGACTTTCTCTCAGATGTACTATATTCCCCTGTGGCCCCCTTGACTTCAGTTTGTATTGGACCCAAGTTACCATTTTCAGGCACAGCTCTTTCTACATTTCTGTTCAAATTAACAGTCTGGAAGTCCCTGTAACTGTGAAAGCTCTCAGTCCTTCTCGCCCTTGCTAACAAAGGACTCTCTCTGTAAGGCCTGATGGAACCATAAGTAGCTGTTTCGTGGATGGTTTCATGGTGCTGAAGCTGAAGGCTGAAATATAGTGTTTTAAAAATTAAACTTCAGATTTCACTCCAGGATTCTGAGGGATCATATCTTATTAATTAAACTACCAGTAAGACATTATACAAATGTATAAAGTATATTATATCCATATTTCTCTCTATAAAATATATTTATCAAATATTTTTTATTATGTAGATAGCATATAAAAGAATTAATGCAAATATTACCATACATACATTCATGTCATGCTTCTGAATAGCTTAAAAAAAAGTCTGGGGGGAAAAAAAAATCATTGAAACCCACATGGAAACCAATACAATCCAAATTTGGCCCTTGTTTCCTCAGATTTCAGAATTTTTTTAATCAATATTATAACTAAAATACATACTACTATCATTGTACTAAAAGTACCTAAGAGCTAAGTATAAGAGTAGACAAGTCAATGTAATCACTGAAATACTGTTCTGGAGCAGGACAATAATTAAAGAAATGTGGTTTTTCCTAGTTTCCTCTAAATGAATTCTTGATTCCATAATAGGTATCCAAATTGGCAGCAATTCACAAAATAAGTTAAAAGGCAAAAAAATGCTTCTTTATGAAAAGGGCCAGTATGCATGTAAATGAAAAATTTAAAAAAACCCTGAGTATCAACATAAAGTTAGAATTAAAAAATGTGATTGAAAAGTATGGCATTCTAGAGCAACTATGCAATTACAAGTATGTCAGTCAATGTTCCCCAAAATAATCAATCCAACTTATAACACCCATCCTTTTGCCCACCTCGAGTTTGATTCCCGCAGGCGGCTGTGCTGGACCACAGAAGTCGCGGGGCTGATGTTAGGAGTAGCACAGCGAGATGTGCTCAGGTCACATTGGTCCAGGAGTTTAAGGAGCTCCTCTTCAGTAGGGCCACCTACATCTTAGAAACAAATGCTCATAACATCACTTATGTCAAAAGTTCACCCGTCACCAGCTTCCGTGTGCCCGGGAACCTACCCTTGTCTTCGCTTTTGTTGACCATGTCCATAGCAGTGGTCAGGTCCCACATCTGAATGCTGCCATTGGTGTGGCCCGTGAACAAGTAGCGCCTCGGCCTGGAGCCCATCCTACTGGACCCCTCACATTCCCTCACTGTGAATGAGGAAATGGTTGTACAGTCGACAGCCTGGATCTCACATATTCTGTAAAAGATGTTGTACAGTAAGTTGTGAACCATGGGAACAAATAACATTTTATAATTCAGATTTTTACCATTTATTTGCCAAGTGACAGTTGAATATTCCAAATATGTAAGACAGACTTAAAGGGATAAAGACAAGCCAGTGGGAATACAATTCAAGCCTTGTATCTTTTGAGTCTCGAGTCTTATACAACAATAGATATTAACTTAATTATATTAAATAATTGAAATAAGGCAAATAATGTAATCCAACCTTAAAAGAAGAGCCTTGATGAGAATGAGCAATTCTTTAAAAGGGAGCTATGAAACTGAAAAGAAAGAAAATAACAAAGCAAACAGACATTACACTAGAAGAGAGCTTGAAAAAGTCATTTAAAATCTATGTGCAAATTAAAAAAACCTGAAATCAGAAAAAATATATGGCTATGGGTATGCATCCTTCATTAGAATAATAATCTTAACTTTTAAAAAGCTTTTTAATGGTCATTTCACTGATTTTCATAAAAGATGAAAGAACCTGAGCAAGAGAAATTATTATCCACACTAACAAATGAGGAAACCGAGGGATAATTAGTAATTTTCTCAAAGTCATGTAAGCACTGACTGAACTGTAGTACTTCACTGAATTATTTCTCCGCCTACTTCAAAACAGAGTGAGAGAACTTAAAAAAGTTATTAAAAAAATTAGCACAAGCAAATGCAAGGTCGAAAATTAAAGCAGCAGAAATATTATTTATAGAAAGGTGAGGAAGGGGACATACAATTTACATAAAGGTGAGAAACATTATAGGATGAGAATGAGAAGTTCAGCTGAGCTTCCTGATAGGCAGGGCAAAGGGGGAAGTTAATTCCTGCATACCCACATACAGTAGCAGGGGTGATCCTACCCTTACTCCCAACCTCAAGGCGTACGAATATGGGAATCAACAAAGCAAAGTGCTTTTCCTCTATGCTCACTAAACAATCAACTGTACGGGAACAAGAGATCACATCTGACCTCCCTTTCAGCTCTTCTATGGGCTCTTGGCTTAAACTAAAAACGAAATTGATAATGGTCAAATCAGTAAGAGAAAAGCACGCAAATTTTATTAGTTTTACATGTATATGGGGATCTTCACAAGACAGTGAAGTTCTGAGAAGTGGTAAATTCCAAATGCATTTATATTGTTAGACAAAGAACAATAAATAAGAGAAGACTGTTACGACAAAGTCAGTCTGTCCCTGGGGAAGAAAATTTCAAGGACAGTCTCTGTACATAGAAGAGTGAATGGTAACAGTTACTTGGGTAAACGTACTTATTCAGGTCCACTGCAGTCCCCAAATCCCAGCCTCTGGTGATAATAAGGACTACTTTTCACCCTGGTACCGGGAAGGCACTTCTCCCAGAGAGAGACAGGTTAGCTAGTCCTTTCTGAAACTCCAATTTTTCAACTCAAAATAATCAACATATTAATTCACAACAAAAAAGACTTCTGTGACTGAACGCATGGGTTTTTTTCCCCAACACATCCAGGCAAGCAATGGATTCAGCAGCAGACACCAGCTGGGTGCTCTCTAATTAAATTCTGACATACCCACCTAGACACAGCATCAGATCCTACAGGTTGAGGGCTCAGTCCCACAAAACTAGCCCTACTCCCATGCTGATCGGATTGTAAATCTCAGGTTACTTTGCCTGTGCTTTTGACTCCACTGGCTACATGTTGAGGTTCCCACAGCCCCTCCTTGGGTTCCATCAATTTGCTAGAGTGGATCACAGAACTACAAGAAAAATTCTGTTTGCCAATTAATTACGAAGGATATTTTTAAAAGTACTTATGCCCTGCTTGGGCACACACCCTCCAGGAAACTCTGGTGTTCCACTACCTGACCTAGTTTGAGGGGTGTCTATGAAGGCTTCATTACATAGGCATCTTGGTAGATTGAAAAATCTTCATTGGTGAAGATCTTTTCTTTTTTTTTTTGAGACAGAGCCTCAAGCTGTCCCCCTGGGTAGAGTGCTGTGACATCACAGCTCACAGCAACCTCTAATTCCTAGGCTCAAGCGATTCTCCTGCCTCCACCTCCCAAGTAGCTGGGACTACAGGGGTCTGCCCTGCTATCTTTTTGTGCAGCCATCATTGTTGTTTGGCGGGCCTGGGCTGGATTCGAACCCGCCAGCTCAGGTGTATGTGGCTGGTGCCTTAGCCACTTGAGCCACAGGTGCCAAGCCATTGGTGAAGATCTTAATCTTGAGCCCCTCTCCCCTCCTTGAAGGGCTGACATTGCCAATCTTCTAAAGCTGTCAAGGTCTTTTTGGTGACGAGCCCCATCCGGAAGCTAGGGACTGGAAGCCACCAGTCAACTCACTAGCATACAGAAAGACACTTAACCACTTTTGAATAGTCCAAGAATTTTAGAAGGTATATGCCAGGAAACAGGGACAAAGACCAAATATATATTTTCACAGTATCACACAAAGGAAAAGCTTTTACTAGTTCACCAATGAGTATGCAGTTTGCAAGAATTATTTTCATAGACTATCAGATTAAGGAATTTCCTCCTTTTTTAGTTGCTAGGGTATTTAAATCATACATGGGTGATGAATTGTTAATTTTTTCCTGTATTTACTGACATAATCATAATTTAGTAAACTATACTTTTAGAATAATATTCATAAAATGACTTAAATTTTTTTTAAACACTAGATTCCCCTTTATGCTTCTAATAAAACAAATCCAAGAGGATGATTGGAGGGATCACCTCTATGGTTTATCTTTCAAGGGTACAAGTGAATCTTTCTAAAAGTAGAATATAAACATCTTAATACATTAACTAAGAAAATGACATAAAGGCTATGTTAACCAGTTTGATGAAAATATTTCAAATTGTATATGAAAACACCACACTGTACCCCATGATTGCATTAATGTACACAGCTAACATTTAATAATAAAAAAAACTATAAAAAAAAATCCACATTTATATGCACATGAACACAGTTGGGGCTTAGAAAATGATGCCTCAAAATAACGGCCTCAGAAACAAAGTTTCTCCCTGACCTCATCCTGCCCTTCTGTGTTTTAGGCATGCAATAGAAATTAGCATTCCTCTTCCCCAAGGTAGGCCACGGAAACCAAAAGCCCCCCTTCCCCAAAGCTAAGCATAAAAATATTACTTTACGCTTACCCGCATCTTTCTGTGATTCTCACTCCAGAGAGGTCCTACCCTGTACCCAAGAAAAGGAATGCCACCCAGAGAAGCCAGGAACACTCTAGACAGGCCCCAGAGAAGCCAGGAACACTCCAGACAGGCCACCCAGAGAAGCCAGGAACACTCCGGACAGGCCTCACTGGGTTCCCTACTTAGTGCATTTCTACCAGCTCATACCCTTTCTGTCCAGTTACATTTCTACATGGCTATTCCTGCTTCTTATACTCTAAGCATAAAAATGGACTGTGCTCCCTGTATCTTTGGGTTGTCATTCTGAAGGCTCCTGTGTCACATAAATTTGTTTTGCTTTTCTCTAATTATCCTGTCTTTTGTTATAGGGGTATCAGCCATTTCTACCACTGTAAGACAAAAATGACTTTGTTTTTCCCCTATGAAATAAACGCCTTGGAATTACTCCTTCCTTTAAAATTTCCTACAAGGTTTTTTTCCTGCTTACTTCCAATAAAAACCCTTTCATGTTTCACCTCTCACTATTAAAAGCTTGAACTACCTTTAAACAGAATCTTTGGCTTACTCTAGCTTTAAAAAGGGGCTAATTTTCTATTTAATTCTACAAAGTAATTTCTATATGCTATTTTTACATTATTTTTATTTTAATTTGTTTTTGTTGAGACCGAGTCCCTCTGTCACTCTGGGGAGAGTGTCCAGGCATCACAGCTCACAGCAAGCTCAAACTCTTGGGCTCAAGTGATCCTCTTGCCTTAGCCTCCCAAGTTGGGACTATAGGTGCCTACCACAACGTGTGGTTAGTTTTTCTATTTTTATGTCTTGCTTAGGCTGGGCTCAAACTCCTGAGCTTAAGCAATCTATCCACCTCAGCCTCCCAGAGTGCTAGGATTACAGGCATGAGCCACTGACCTGACTACATGCTATTTTTAAACCTGTAGCTTTCCCTTTGAAATCATAAATTTAAAAAAATATAAATTTTTTTTATCAATCAGACATTAAAGTTGATAGTGCACACTGTACTGTTTGAATTAACAGAAGAGGGCAGATATTAGAATTGACCAAATATACTACATTGCCAGAAGACATTATGACACCTGTTTTATTAAACATTCAACAGCATCTGTAATTGTTATCTCAAAATTGAGAGAACAATTCGGTTTCTAACTACATTTCAGGCTCCTAATACATTTAAAAAAAAAAAGCCACTCAAAAGATAGTTTAAGTACATAAAAGTCACTTTCTGGAGTTAATAACATTTAATAGTTGCTAGAGACTACATGCAACAAACTTTGAGAAAAGAAAAATTATCTCTCAGAAAGTTTATTCGTTAAAATATGGATGAGATTCATTAAAATAAGGGACATGTTAAACAAAAGGCAATGAGTTTTTTTTTTAGCATTAGTGACAATAAAACAGAAATCAATAATTTTCTCAATGACTACTATCAGAAATTTTAATTTTACTTGTTGGACATGTAAAAAACTTTGTTTTCAAAGGGGGGAAATGTTTATGCTCCATCTGTTTATGGCTATAAATAATTTTAAAAGATGTAAAATTTCAGACAATGGAAAAGGAAGAGGAAATTGACCTCTAATGAACACCTATCATGGTAAGTACAATTAAGTAAGATACTTCACGTTTTTTAATTCACCTTATCCTATGACATCGTACCTAAATAGTTGAACCTTATTTTATAAAGAAACTTGGGCTAAAGGAAACAAAATAACTTGAGTTGAATTTACATTGCCAGTAAGAGAAAGTACGAGATTTACAATTTAGTTCAGCTGTCTGCCAAATTCACAACGTCCTTCACTTCAAGGCTAAGAAAATCATTTCTGAGGCAAAGCAAAGCCCCATCATGGAAGCAGAAGTGCAGCATCCACACTATACAAATACTGAAGAGAATATATCAAGTCAGGGAGTCTGTTCTCATGGAGACCGACAATTTCTCTATTAAAGTAAATGAAAGAAGAAAAGTGGTCTAAAATATGAAATATGGGTGCTAGATTATAAACTGGGAAAAGATGTAAATTAGTTATTATTAACCAATGTTTAATTGCCCCACCATTTTATTTTAAAAGGGAATAGTGAATGTCAGAAAATCCATAATATGTTTTATTTGAGAGACATAAATAATGCACGCAGGTTTGTAAGGGATGGAAAATATTTCTAGTTTTTTTTCACAGATAGAAAGGGAATGTTAATAAGAAAAGTTAATGAACAGTTATGTTTCTCCATGAAAAAAAGTTCACTGTGTTCTTGTTCTATTACCTGACTAGTTGTTCCTAATTGTCCACAGCATCAGTGAAAATCTTAAACCTCCGAGAATAAGCATAAAAAGTATACTGTTTTAACCCTAAGTTATACTAATCAGGAGACAATAAATAGATTTCTCTCTCAACCATTTGTTTCTATTAGCACTCTTTTATCAATGTCAAACTATGCTATATGTTTTGTAAGAGAAAAGTGATTTCTGGATATAAATATCTTTACAGTAAAGTGTTATTTACCTTTTCCCAGTAGAAGAGAGTCTTACAAATAGTTTGTTAGTGATGGGAACAACTTTCTGGATAAACACCTGTTGATCATCTCGCTCTCCAAAAGGCCCTTGGTCAGGAAACAAAAGTTATCAAAAAATTTAACATTTAATTCACTTCATCTACAAAAAGAACATTAATATTAATACAAAAAAAAAGAGGAATTGCTCATGCCTATCAATCTAATAAGATAGATTTTATCATTTTTACTTTATTGTACTTGACAAGGCAGGTAAACGGCCCATATTTGTATGTTAGAATCTGAACAACAATATTTAGAAAAGTTAGTAAAAACTTACATATAAAATTTTAATAATTCTCCTTTCCCATCATACTCATTAGACAAAATATTAACTTAATGTTCATAAAAATTCACAAAATGTTTAAAGCCATATCCCAAGTTATCTTACACGAATCTAACACCACTGAATGAATCATTTTTATTATTAGTTAATAAATACTTACATTGTGCTGATGATGTGCTGTGGCAGATGATTACAAATATTAACTCACTTTCATCACCATATAATCACATAAGAGAGGTACCACTATCTCCATTTTACAAATGAGAAAACTAAGGCACCAAGAGTTTAGTTAGCCAAAGATCTTGTACATCCTACCTAAAAGAACAAACTAAGCTGGCTCTATCGTCTGGCTCTTCACTACACTAAGCAGTAACTCAGTTACTGGACAACTTTCTGATGTCTAATTCTATGGAAATATGAAATGACAGTCCTCATCCAATAACTCAAACTCAAAATAGTGATGACGAATAAAATAACAAGGAATGATAAGACTATGGAACTATATTGTCTTTTCCCTTTAATTTTATACTGGAATGAGATTCTCTCTCTCATAACCTGACTCTTCACATCTTAATCCGCCCCCCCCAATTTATATTCATAGTTTTTTCAAACTGTCTCCCCAGATTGGTTTCTTTCCTTGGAATACAAAACATTCTTGGATCTTTACTATCTTCAATGGGGGAGAAGAGAGGAAAGATAAAAACATGACCTTTGAATTTCCTTGTCGTCTAATTAGCTCCATTACTTCTGCCTTTCGTGGTCACTCCCAGTATCTATTACTTATTACCCACTGCAATTCTACCCCACTCCTAGCCCCCTACAGAAACTGGACTCCATTCAGTTCCATTGATCTGTCTGTTTATCTCTGAGGATTTGTTTTTTAAATAAAAGTATAAAGGCTCGGCGCCTGTGGCTCAATTGGCTAAGGCGCCAGCCACGTACACCTAAGGTGGCGGGTTCGAATCCCCAGCCCGGGCCCACCAAACAACAATGATGGCTGCAACCAAAAAATGGCCGGGCGTTGTGGCGGGCGCCTG